>VDFB02058242.1:70541369-70589585 GCA_007258455.2 Sequoia sempervirens
CTTATTCAAATTTTTACATCAAATTGCCTAACTCTAATTTTTCTGAATTTTTTGCCACTTAAGGGCCTGTTCTTTCCATGATGATCCTGCACATACCATTTCCTGACAATATAGTGTATGAGTATGCAAGGCATACCCATAGAGATTGATGGTTGGACACACAATTCAAGCTATGCAAGGACACCTTTCCAATTGGCAGCATAGTTTCAGTGGTTGACTTTGTAGAGAACTACACTCTACAGTCACAGCGTAAGGTGTAGTCACAATATTACAACTCCACACAGGTTTTGATATTTTTGCACATAGCATTCATTCATGCAACTAATAGTACAAAGGACCAAAGGAAGGTATTGAGGGAGTATCACTTTTATATTAGTTATGATCTCACACATTCTCCATAGTTTGTGTAAGGTTGCTTCTAGATGTTCTAAAGTGATTTGGATGAGAGGGGCATAGCATACGGTCAGCATATAATATGGTCAAATAACTATGCAACATAGTTCAAGAACTTGTGCATGTTCTACTAGTTGTGCAGGATGCATGTCATTACAAGTGTTCTTCATATGTGAAACTTTTGTAAGGTTGGGCATGGAAAGAGGGAGCATGATGGTGCAGGAGCATGTGTGAAAATAGTATTAGCACGAGAAGATTTAAAGTATAAAGACAATGCAAAGTTGGTAGATGCAAAATCAATTGTCAAGTGGTGTGATGATTCAATGGGTCCAGATAATGAAGGTACATCTTCAATTCGTAGATTTTTTTGGTTGATGGATGATACTAACATTGCACCATATGAGGATTGTTGTACACTGACAGGATTGAGTGAGCTACACTCTTTCCTTAGCTCAAATACAAGTTCATGGAGTATCAATACACAGAAGATGGCATGTTTTTATTCTTCATGTACAATGCAAGCGTGGGATGATTATGAGTCAAAGGAGTGGGTTGAGAAATGGGCATTAAGTTATCTTAGCCCACTTCACATGTATCATCCTCTGATGGCATTGGAACTAACACAGATGGATTCATCGGTTGACTTTGACCACATATCAGATCGAGTTCAACTAGGTAATATATCTACTTTCTTAGTTTTTGAAATTCCTATTGTTATCTTACTTTGTAGTGTATTTGTAATGTTGACTAATTTCAAGATATTTGTTGCACATATCAATGTAGGGCATGTTTATGTAGTTATTGTAGATGAATACAATGAAGAGGGAATGGACTGTTACTTGTGTCATCGTGTTGAGGCCAAAAATAAATTAGAGGCCCTAGTTATAGATGGAGAAAACATCAAATACCCTACAAGATCAATTGCTGTTACTGGAACATGGCTTTGAGGGTATCCACATAAGAGTGTTAAATATTAGTTGTTTCAGGACTTTGGCACGCATCAGAAGATTCTTCATTACTCAAACCTTGTCGTGGCATCCAATGTTCATTTGAAAAAATATGGGGGTATACCTTTGAACAAGACGTTGTGGAAGGTCTATGAGTCTGACCATGAGGCAATACTTTGACACAATAAAGAGTAGAGCATACCTAGATGGTTTGTTGGATTCATTTGTAAGTATGCACATTGGTTCTTATTAATTTATACTTGTATGCACATTAATTTTTATGATGCCAATGCTATGATGCAAATGCTATCATTTAATTTTTATATCATGTATGTAGGTGATTGATGAAGTTATCAGACATGCAAATGTAGCACACTTTATGTTTAGAACTGTGGAAAAGAATACAGAGTTCAATGGTATTTTATTTTTTCTCAAAATATGCAAAAAAAATGATGTATAATATCCTCAATAGATTAGTAAACAAAGTAGAAGATTAAATTATGTTGTTTTTATAATAGGTTACAAGTTTCCAAAAGGTTGGAAAGTAATATTTTGGTTACGTTCTATTCATGTTCTATTCATGAGAGGTTGTTGTGTGCATTAGGTATCTTGGAACTCCCAATGAAGATGTATGGTTAGGAGTGACTATGTTGAGAGATTGGCATGCCTATCCTCAATGGAAGCATTGAGATTTATTCCTTGTTGTTCCCAACTTGGAACCAAATTGTGTGGATTTTTTGTTTGTAAGTGCCTTCCATCTATTTTCATTTCATTTCCATTTTGGATGCTCTTTCTTTTTCTTCTTTTACTTTTCTTATTTGTAAGTAAACTAATAAAAATTGATTGGTGCCTCCTTGCAGAAAATGCCAATTTATGAGCCATCCAAGAGAATCTCAGCCAAAAAAGCAATGCAACATCCTTATTTTGATGATCTTGACGAATCTCGATTATGATTTGAAGCCATTATAAAAGAGTGTGTGAAGTTTAGCAAGGGAATCTCAAGTTATTCATTTGAAGTTAACCTTGTCATGAGCACCTATGATGTAGACATTATAAGAGAATCTTGAATGTATGAGTGACATTGTAAAACATCTATGAGAACGAAGTACCTAAGGCATTGTGCCTATGTAGGAGACATGTCCATCTCTAACCTTCAAAAACTGACTAGGGTTTATAATTTTTATATTTTCTCAATTTTTTACCAGGCTAGAAAGATGCATGTAAGAGAAATAACAATTTATGAAAGAAACATAGATGAATGCTAAAAATCAAAGCTTTATTGATATTGCATTATTTTTGAAAGCTTTACAAAAATACCCAGAAATAATCTTTGAAACTGGAAAAGATGTTGAACCCCTTGTTCTGAATCTCTACTGCAAATCTGATGAAGTGCAATGTTGACTTCTAAATGAAGCCAATCCACAGGAAACCCTTCGGAAGATCTTTCACAACCTTAGTTATGCCAATCACTGAGATTTTTTGTTCCCAATGATCAAGAATTCTGAAAACCCTAGGTTTCCAGCCTCAAGAGCCAAGCTCTCCAGAAACACAAATCCAATATATGAAAAGATCCAATGATACCCTCCTTTACTTTTCAATGGCCTTTATATAATTCTCCAATTAGGTCAAACCCTTCTAGAATTCTCTTTAAATTATTTAAAATGATATTTAATATTTCCCTTTCACTTTAATAAAGTGAATTTTAAAACTTTATAGTTGCACCTTATAATTAATTATTAATAAAGTAATCACTTTATTAATAATTAAATAGTAAAACTCCACAAATAATCATTATTTCTCAATTCTGTTTGAACCTGGGAGTTAACCATTGTATCCCCTATGCATCCAACTGCCTTACTAAAAATAGTAAGGGTCCCTCTCTAACATCTGTTGGCTTACTATAAATAGTAAGTCCCTCAAAACTGAACCAGAGACCTCTAAAAATCACTGCCTTAGAACATAAGAAGGATCTGGAGAGATAAACACTAATAACTGCCACCTGGAGAGCTCCATAATGCCCAAACTGAACCCTCTACTCTACCACACTAGCCTATGAGGGTCAACTAATAGGCTAATCCTCTGAACTCTGATGCTCACAAAAAATGGGGACATTATAGTCCGCCCTCCCTAAAATTGCTTGTCCCCAAGCAAACTTCACTGCAAAGAACTCCATACCTCAAAAGGCCCAAAAGAAGAACTGTGAAGTGTCCCACACATCTCTAACTGTCTCTTGTAGCATCAACAAAAACACAACTGTGCAAGCTATCCCTAAATCCCAAACCCAGAGTGAAAGTCTGGCGTGTCTATCATCCTCAAGCTTCCACTGCTCTCTACTACCTCCAACCTCACCACACTGGGAATGGTGAAGTAACCCAATGGGACCCATCCAAAACTCGGTGCCAAAACTGTCACCACCTAGATCCCAATACAATCTGGATTCACATCCATCTGTCATGTGGATATAAGAACTTCTAGAAGCATCTGCTACACTGAATCTCACCCTGTCCTCTGCTAAACCCTCATGGATGTGATAACTAACCAAGCCATCATGCCAACTGACCCCATAGTCATCCTATAACCATGTACCCATAAGAAAACTTTGTGACATAGAAGTAGTAAACCCTGTTGGATACATATCAACATGATGTATAACTGACTGCTATCTCTGCAAGTAATCCCCCACAAACAGCTGAGTCTGGCGCTTGCAGCCGCTAATCCCATCTTCTGAAGATGGGGAATACCCATCCCATAATGGATGATATAACTCCAGAGCCAATCCACATCGATGCATCATCAAATCCTCCGTGTGTGGACTAAAGGAGAAGTGATGAACACTCCTCACTATGCAATCAAGATAAAATGCTCCCACCTCTATCAATGGCTGACCATCATAGTCTTGGTGAAAAAAATTAGCATAAGTACAAATCTCCATACTGGATGATGCCCTACATATATCCTGTGACAACGATGGAGTAGTGACGTGATCTGTCACACAATTCTCAAAAAAATAAACTATCTCATCACAAGAGATCTCAACCAAAACACTCATCCCATCTGAATTAACTGCACCAATATCTGTGATAGATGTAACCACATCCTCACTACAACTCGTGGAGATAAGATCCTCATCAACTGCTTCTATATGTAACTGCACTATATCTGCAGCTGGTGGGGACTATGCCAAAATCAACTCCACAGTAAGCTCCTCCAACCGTGACTGTGACTCTTGAAGGGCCAACTGAGCACTCTCCAATGAGTCAATAGTCACCTCAAGCTCATGAGTGAGCTCATCAACCTGCTCCTCCTTTCCCTTCAATGCATCATAACAAATGCAATCCCACTTGAGAAGAAAATTCTTGTCCGTAAGTAGTTTTAGGTAATTTTGTTTCATCATTCCAATTGCTTCTCGAAGTGCATGTATCTCTACAAGGGAAAAACCACTATCACCGTGCTCATCTGTCAAAGGAGTACTCCAACCATAGGTAGCCAACATTTGACGAGCAACATCAAAATGCTCAATGGTTGTGGCAATCATATTGTCATTCACTTTTAGTTGCCCAACCAAATGATGAGGACTCTGTAGCTTATGACCCCCATACAAGTTTTTCGGTTCACAATCTGCACTATGATATGAGGCTAATTCATCATCACTCACTACATGATAAGCAGCATCATGTGTACTTTCATCCATGCACACCTTAACATCTAAGGTACTGCTGCTATGTACCTCAAAGGATGGCTCAACTGATAAAGTAGAAGCTGTTGATATGACAGTATCTTCACACACTTCCACTTCCAATGCAACTAGATCACCATCCAACTCATGATCCTGGGATTCTATGCCAACACTTGAACCTTCTAACTTGTTTTCTAAGATCTGGTCTGGAAAATCAGACTCACCATGACATGAATCCTCAAGATACAATGCATCATTAGTACCCAATTCCTAAGTACTTTCATGTAACAACTCAATAGTAGCATCTTGCACATGTGTAGCCCCTGCTGTCTCAAGCTAATGCAAAGTTTTACTATTGTTATCATGTAAATCAGATCCGTTATTGGTCACCTTTTCTGTGTAATCTCCATGCTTGACATCCATATGTTGCGTGTCAACATTCAAAGTTTCTTCCACAACATTTTCTGCACTGGCCATGACACCTAACCCGTTGTTATGCTCAAAGAAAAGACTATTGTTATCAAAATCAGAATTGTTAGCACAACTGATAACAACTTCTTGGGTGCTGAGAGTACCAACATTCTCCTCAAGTTTCATCCTCCTTTCCATTTCCTGTGTATTGATAAGGTTATTTGCATTAGTGTTTGCTTTCTTCTTCTTTGCACACAAGGAATCCATTTTTTCTGGATGCTGTAGAAGCCTAGTCATACTCTTGTCATAATCCTGAATAGCTTGTGTGAGCTCTGTCATGAGTTCCTATATAGACTTTTCCTTCTGTGGTAGAGTAGGAAGAAAGGTAGGTAACAGTCTTCCATCCTTAGTTCTATACCAGCTATAGACAGCCATTGATGTAACCTTTTTTTACCTCCTGCTATATGTAGCTGATTTGCACTCAATCTAGTGTTTAATGCTTTAGGAATTTCGCCAAATAGTTTTATATGCAAGCTTCATTCACCACAGTTTATTGTTTCCTTTGTATTTTGAATGATTTCCAAATACAACAAGGTTCCAACTAATGTCTAAAATGAAAGATGCAATGCAATATATTCTGATATCTGAAGATAATTTAATGAGTGGCAATCAACAGATAATCATCAATAGCTAATATCCATTTTGACAAGCAATTATCAAACATTCCCCAACTTCATGACATATTGTATTGCCAATGTTAGATGCAAATTATTACAATGCTAGGACTATGCTGAGACAACTCAATACAATGCCTCTACTAATAGTGACAGCAAATTGGCAATACAACAGAGGTAGTCAACTATTATGCAAACAATAAGGTCATGCAATGACAATGTGACAGCTCAATGCAACGCTTAGTAGGAAATAATGATACAATGACAAGTCCAAACACAATGAGTGTAAATATTTTGTAAATGAAGAGAACTTGGGAAAGAATGATCTCCAAAACTCCAATTGTTGTGCCCAAATTACCAGTAATTCCTTCCTTTAATGAAAATAGAGAGTGTGACACCCAGAGACTCCTGAAAATAATAATATGTTCCTTAAAGATGTATGAAGCCAAGACCCGAATTAATGAAGCTGACACGACTTCTTCTCAAGGTAAAAGTTATCTGGTTCCTTATCACGAGCATCCAATTCTTTTGATGCAAGAGTCGGATATATTTGGATTTTCAAAAGGTCATTCCCATCATTGCTAATGAGCCCAGTTATTGATTGCAGAAATATCTCATCCACCCATTTCTTCTTATGCACCCAGACTTCAGCTTTTGATT
Source organism: Sequoia sempervirens (assembly GCA_007258455.2). Taxonomy (NCBI): domain Eukaryota; kingdom Viridiplantae; phylum Streptophyta; class Pinopsida; order Cupressales; family Cupressaceae; genus Sequoia; species Sequoia sempervirens. Next base: position 70,548,131 of record VDFB02058242.1, read on the forward strand.
GATTGATATTTCTGCCTAATGAAATCGATATTTTTGAAGTTTCGTTTCTTCCTCCAAATATTACATCGTTCCACTAAGCTGCAATACCAATCTTAGTTTTATGCGATTTTGTCTGCTTTCATTCCAATCTACAATTTGATACAACTCATATCGATTTCTTTAGAGGTTTGCAACTTATTTTTTGTCTTTATTAGAAAATACATTAGATTTCCTTTGCTTTGTCTGGCTCGTCACTGATATTTGGAGCCGATTCGTCAATGTCATCCAGCTCCTGATAATTCCCCAGGATGTCTATCGGCGGCCTGGTGTTGCCTTTCCTTCAATGTTTGACTTTTTTTGACTAGCTGACTCCTATTCTTATCCTGTATTGGACTTGTCTTTTCTATGTTTCAAGATTTAATCTCCACAAGACGCGATCTCCTTGAGTCCACGTCTTTGTCTTTCCAAAGACCCGATACTTGACGTATTTACAATATGCATCTCTTTCCAGCGGTGAAGATTTCTATTTTATCTTATCACCTCTGATTTTTCTTCTATCCTTTAGCGACTCTTCAAAACCATCAAATGGCTCCCTTCAATATTTCAAACCTTTAATAGGACGAATGCACAATAATATTAAATCGGTCTGACTTCCTCAATCACAAGCAGGACCTGATGCTTTATGAAGGTTGTTCCATAACCAAGATATGAAGACGGCTGGCTTAGTTGGAATTGTTTTAATCACAAAATGCAGTGATTGTTATCTCCTAAAGTAATGCCCGATAGATTTATGATGATCCCCAAAGTTTGACTTTTTTTCTGAATATTTGTCTTTACTCTTGACGTGGCACATAAATTTGTCTGATTTGAAGTAATATCTGCCTCCAATAATTTGTCTCTTGCTTCTTAACATAAATACACCTCTATTCAATACAATTAATATCATTCCTTACAAATAGCTACGATTTCCCCCAAAATTTAGAAACTGTAAATGATTCAACAAACCCTAAATTCTGATAAATTTATTTTGCTCATAAAAATTATTTCTGACACAGGATGGTAGGAAACCCCTATTTTTGAAATCTTTTTTCTGAAATCCTTCATAAATCCATACTCTGATTTCTGGAACCCTAATAGTCTAAAAAAAAAAAAAAAATTCCTAAACCCACACAGGATGGCAGGATTCAGGCTCTGATACCATTGTAGGAGACCTGTCTGTCTCTAACCTTTGAAAACTGACTAGGGTTTATAATTTTTATATTTTCTCAATTTTTTACTAGGCTAGAAAGATGCATGTAAGAGAAATAAAAATTTATGAAAGAAACATAGATAAATGTTGAAAATCAAAGCTTTATTGATATTGCATTATTTTTGAAAGCTTTACAAAAATACCCAGAAATAATCTTCGAAACTAGAAAAGATGTTGAACCCCTTGTTCTAAATCTCTACTGCAAATCTAATGAAGCGCAATGTTGACTTCTGAATGAAGCCAATCCACGAGCAACCCTTCGGAAGATCTTTCACAACCTCAGTTATGCCAATCACTGAGAGTTTTTGTTCCCAATGATCAAGAATTCTGAAAACCCTAGGTTTCTAGCCTCAAGAGCCAAGCTCTCCAGAAACACAAATCCAATATGTGAAAAGATCCAATGATACCCTCCTTTACTTTTCAATGGCCTTTATATAATTCTCCAATTAGGTCAAACCCTTCTAGAAGTCTCTTTAAATTATTTAAAATGATATTTAATATTTCCCTTTCACTTTAATAAAGTGAATTTTAAAACTTTATAGTTGCACCTTATAATTAATTATTAATAAAGTAATCACTTTATTAATAATTAAATAGCATAACTCCACAAATAATCATTATTTCTCAGTTCTGTTTGAACCTAGGAGTTAACCATTGTATCCCCTATGCATCCAACTACCTTACTAAAAATAGTAAGGGTCCCTCTCTAACATCTATTGGCTTACTATAAATAGTAAGTCCCTCGAAACTGAACCAGAGACCTCTGAAAATCATTGCCTTAGAACATAAGAAGGATCTGGAGAGATAAACACTGATAATTGCCACCTGGAGAGCTCCATAACGCCCAAATTGAACCCTCTACTCCACCACACTAGCCTACGAGGGTCAACTAATAAGCTAATCCTTTGAACTATGATGCTCATGAAAAATGGGGACATTACAGCCTACAAGTACAAGCACTTGTGTTTTAGAACGGTATATGAAGCATATTAGACAATTGTAGCACAAACAAAAGAATTAGGATAGCCAAATAAATCTCATTTTATTGTAAACATCATATTATTAATATAGTGAGTGTAATAACCATTGATGGTTACTAATCATTCTTTTTCTTCTTTTATTCTCTCCTTATTATAACTAGCACCAATTGACTAACTTATTATAAAAACTTCATTTATTAAAACAAATCAACCTAATAATTATATATCAATATCAATATACCATTCAATCTATTCAAATAAACATTTGTAATTCATGCAACGTAATCCCTTAACAGTCCAAATTGCAAAAGGGCAGCAATCTTTCACGGCCTGCTACCCAAATACCATGTCAGTTACGAGCATTTCATCTTAGGCATCTGGATCATGTAGGGCACCTCTACAATAACCTCTCTTAGTTTTTGTTATCTCTGTGTCATTTTCCTATGGTGCCCAATTTTGACTTATGGAAAAAGTGTCAATTGCAAGCAGTGTAAAGTTGCAAAGTGGTGCAACTTTTGTTCTACAACTAGTGTGACCAAACGGACTATTCCAACATGTCCATATGGGTACATTTATGCTAGTAAATGTCCTCTTTTGTACCCAAACACGTGGAATCACTCCAAGCTATGTTCAACCAGCTCAATCCCTTAAGGGTCTAAAGTGCAAAGGGCAGCAATATTTGATGGGATATTACTCAAAAACTGTGACACTTACAAACTCTTTGTCTGAGCCTACAAGATTGTGTTAGGCCCCTCTACAATAAACTCTCTTGGTTTTTTTTATATCGAAGTCATTTTCCCATGGTGTCTAGTTTTCATTTAAAGGGAAAAGTGTCAAATGCAAGCAGTGTAAAGTTGCAAAGTGGTGCAACTTTTTTTTTGCAACTTGTGTGACCAAATGGATTGTTCCAATGCATATGGATGAGTAAATTTACACTAGGAATGGTCCTCTTTCAGATCCAAACATGCAAAATCACTCTGAGCTATGTTCAATCAGTTCAATCCCTTAAGGATCCAAAATGCAAAAGGGCAGCAATCTTTGACAGGCTATTACTTGGAAAATATGATGCTTACGAACTCTCTATCTAAGCCTATGAGATCATGTTGGGCCCCTCTACAATAACCTCTCTTGGTTTTTGTTAGCTTGGATTCATTTTCCCATGGTGTTCAATTTTCACTTGATGGAAAAACTATCAAATGCAAGTAGTATAAAGTTGCAAAGTGGTGCAACTTTTATTCTGCAATTCATGTTACCAAATGAACTATTCCAATGCATCTGGATGGGTACGTTTATGCTAGGAATGGTCCTATTTTTCACTCAAACATACCAAATCTCTTTGAGCTATGTTCAACTGACTCGATCCATTAAGGGTCCAAAGTGCAAAAGGGCAACAATCTTTGATAGGATATTACTCAGAAATTGTTATGCTTACAAACTCTTTGTCTAAGCCTATGGTATCATGTTGGGCCCCTCTATAATAACCTCTCTCAATTTTTTTTTATCTTGAAGTCATTTTCCTGTGGTGTCTAGTTTTCACTTGATGGAAAAAGTGTCAAATGCAAGCAGTGTAAAGTTGCAAAGTAGTGCAACTTTCGTTCTACAACTCATGTGACCAAACAGACTGTTCTAACACATCTAGATGGGTAATTTTATGCTAGGAATGGTCCTCTTTTGCATCAAAACACACAGAATTGCTTTGAACTACATTCAACTGGTTCAATCCCTTAAGGGTTCAAAGTGCAAAAGGGCACCAATCTTTGATAGGCTATTACTCAGAAATTATGACACTTACAAACTCTCTTCTTGAGCCTACAGGATCGCGTTGGGCCCTTCTACAATAACCTCTCTCAGTTTTTGTTATCTCAGAGTCATTTTTCCGTGTTGTCTGGTTTTCACTTGATGGAAAAAGTGTCAAATGCAAGCAGTGTAAAGTTGCGAAGTGGTGCAACTTTCGTTCTGCAACTCATGTGACTAAATGGACTGTTCCAACATTTCCAGATGGGTACGTTTATGCTAGGAATATTCCTCTTTTGCACCGAAACATGTTGAATCACTCTGATCCACATTCAACCAACTCGATCCTTAAGTTTCCAAAGTGCAAAAGGGCAGAAATCTTTGATGGGCTATTACTCAAAAAACATCATTCTTATGAACTCTTTGTCTGAGCCTACAGGATCGCATTGGGCCCCTCTACAATAACCCTTGTTTTTTTTATCTCATATTTTTCTTCTTGTGGTGACCAATTTTCATTTGATGGAAAAAGTGTCAAATGCAAGCAATGTAAAGTTGCAAAGTGTTGCAACTTTCATTCTGCAACTCATGTGATCAAAAAAATTGCTCCAACGGGTCCCAATAGGTATCCTTACACTAGGAATGGTCCTATTTTTCACCCAAACATGTTGAATCACTCTGAGCTACATTCAACTGGCTCGATCCCTTATGATGCAATGCAAAACAATCGAAAAGAGAAACATACACACAATAGTTGAGAAGTTTGAGTTTTTCACACAAAAAGCATATGATCATCCTCAAGTCTAGCAAGCACAAGACATTTTTTAATTATCCTCCTTTCCCTTACAAAAATATGTAACCAATTGTAAATGCGTAGAATGTTGGAACTTGGAAACATTTTATTTTTCCTCAATTAACAACTTTGGTTGTGAAGCATTTTGCCATTTTCATTTGAAATAATTTACTATGTTTTAAAATTGGAGTCTAAGAGAAACAAGTGATGCTCTCACATACATTTATTATTTGGTGTGATAAATAAATTTTTCACCCTTGAGTCCATTTCTTATTTGTATTATAAATTATAAAGCTTTCTCCCAAAGTCCATTTCCTATACGAGAAATAATATGGCAAAAAGTTGACATATACATCTTTCGACGTGTTTATATAGTTATGGATCAAGAACATAACAATTCATTATGTACTGTGATGATTATGTTTTGAAAATGTTTAAAGACTATTCAAGATAATTTTTTGTATGTTAAAGTGTCAAGAATTTAACTACTCATCATCTACTATGAATATTATGTTTTGAAAGTTTTGTGAAGATTATGTATCCTTTGCTTAATTGATTTGTTACAATCAAAAGATTAAATATGCTGGAATCATTTTATGGAACATCTCATGGAATACCAATTGAAAATACTTTTTTTGCTTTTAGATAAAGTATTTGATGGAACTCTTTGGATTAAACTGAAATGAGATATGTAAGAAAAAGGGAGCATTAAGAAATACATTGCTCAAGGATCTTAAATAATCCTTCTCTTTTGTTGCAATTTTGGGTGGATTATTGCTTTCAAAGTATTAGGAATGCTTTTCCTATTTTCTAGTTCCCAATTGTCATTCTAGAAGGCTCATCTCTTGACATATATTATACTCATTCTTAATCAATTATCAAGTTAATAATCAGTGCATTTTTTTACAGTTAATCTTTTCTTTTCAATTTGTGTAATTTTGTAATTTGTAACTCTACTAGTATTCCTAGAAATATTGAAGTTGTTTAGCATCAACTAATAAAGTTGTTTAACATTGAAATCAATAAATATTCAAGACAAACCATGAAGTACAACAATGATCAATGCTAGGGCTAACCAATTAATAAGTATACACATGAATAAGTCAAGCATACATGTGAATAAGGGGAGCACAAGTACTCAAAAACACATAAGCCTTGAAGTATACACACGAATACATGGTATACATAAATTAATACAAAGTATATGCATGAATACAAGGTATACGCATGAAAACATTTAATTCACAAAGTATACATTGGAATACACGTAAGTCACAAAGTATACACATAAATTTTTTGTAATGTATACACTTGAATACACATAACTCATATCTATTGAAACATGGATTTATAATGCAAATATGGACACCATCAATAAAAAATATTTGTATTAACCAAATATCCATGTAGGAATACATCAATATATGTTGATATAAGTATAAAATATATACAAAATAGCCATATAGGCTTACAAGAATGTCCTATAGGCATACAATGTCAAATATATCTAATACAAAATATGTACAAAAATTCCATATAAGCATGTACAACAAAGGGCTCTAGAATCAAAAGTCATTGCTCTGCATCCTCTTGAAATATTTTTTTTCCCTTTGCTTGTAGTTCGAATGGCAATAGGTCTGTCACTCATTTATTCTAAGGCCGAGGAGTGCTCCTGGTACTCCTAGGGTATAGTTCCTAGTAAAGCTTTATCTATTACAATAAGAAGTAAAGACATTAATATATAGAAATTATATTATAAAAAATGATATATTTAACAAAATAATCACTTACCACTAGTAGATGATCTCTCTCTTCAAGGGAAATATTCGCATGCCCATGTTGTAGTGTGTTGAAGCCCTATAGAAACCATCCAAAGATAAATTAAATTGCGAATCAATAATGGTTTGATTTTTCACTAACTAATAGCTATAACAACGAATGTAAATTGAAATTTAGTAATCTGCCTCATACCTCTTTTGTGAGAGTCATCAAGGAGTCTATGGTAGATGAAACACTGAGCTCCATTTCCCTATGAACATTCGAAGGTGTATCTACTTCCAACATCTGAAAATAAAACAACAAATTATTCAATCACAAAAACTACAATAGCGATCCACATCATGGCTTATAATGTATGACATAATGAACAAAATTTTGAGTACTTATTAAACTATATATTTTTGACTATCATGTTTACTATTTTCCCTATCCATAGCTTGTTCAAAAGCACCTACTTTTAGGTTTTTACCCATAGTAGCAAGGCAGTGAACCGTTTGATAAAATGCTTTTGTAGACATGTATGATAATTGTGGTAGCATAAAGAAGGCAGTGAACTATTTGAAAAAATACCTCAAAGAATGGGGTCTCATGGTAATGGAATGCCATTACAAAAAAATGTGTCATGGAATTCCATCACCATAAGACCACATTTCTTTGAGTCATTTTTTCAAATAGTTAATTGCCTTCTCTATGGTATTATGCTAAGATGGGGTGGATGGTATAGTGTGGTCTTGGTTATGAGATGGAGGGTGATCATGACATGAAGAGGGGGGGTGGGGACATGAAAAAGTGGAATAAAATATGGAAGGTTCCATGGATTGGTAAATTGAGGATGAGGATGAGGACCTTGAAAGGAATTTGGAGGGGAATTTTGGCTAAAGGGTCAATTTCTATTCTTCAGGCAATGAGCTATTTGAAAAAATGCCTCAGAGAAATGTGATCTCATGGTGATGGAATGGCATTCCATCACCATGAGACCACATTTCTTCAAGGAATTTTTTCATACTAATCACTGCCTTGACGATGATATTACTTACTATTATGCTTTGATAGATTTTTTCCAAGCATCCATAGTTTGTTGGAAAGCACTTATTTTAGGCTTTTAGCCATAGAAGCAAGGAAGTGAGTAGTTTGATAAAATGCTTTGGTACACATGTAAGGAAAATTTGGTAGCATAGAAAAGGTGGTGAGTTGTTTGAAAAAATTCCTTGGAGAAATGTGGTATCATGTTCATGGAATGGCATTCCATCACAATGAGACCATGTTGGATTTCTTCGAGGCATTTTTTCAAACTACTCATTTCCTTGTCTATGCTATTGCTTACTATTATGCTTTGATATATTTTTTCCAAGTATCCATAGTTTGTTGGAAAGCACCTTTTTTAGGCTTTAGCCATAGCAGCAAGGCAATGAACTATTTGATAAAATGCTTTGGTAGACATGTAAGGAAAATGTGGTAGCATAGAAAAGGCGGTGGGTTGTTTGAAAAAATACCTCAAAGAAAATGGGTCTCATGGTGATTTCCATCACCATGAAATCACCATGAGACCCAATTTCTTTGAGGCATTTTTTCAAACAACTCATTGCCTTGTATATGCTATTTCTTACAATCATTCCTTCATATATTTCTTCCAAGAATCCATAGCATAGACAAGGCAATGAACTTTTTGAAAATATGCCTCAGTAAAAAGTGGTCTCATGGAATGCCATGACAAGAAAATGCAATTGGAAGTTGCTCCTACTTATTACTTATGCTATGTGAAGTAATGCTTTGAGTTTGAAAGATGTGTAATGCAATGTAATCAATGATATAAATATAAACTACACAAATCTATTAAGTATAATTCATTATTTAAACTCTTTATTTTATTACTTGCGTGTAGTTTTGTCTAAATCCACTAGCACTGGGAGGTGTTCCCATGAAACCTCCAATATTAGCCTATTAAACATCCAAAATCAAATATTAGAATACCATTCATATAACAATGTTATTAACATGTAATAAATTTATAATTGTTTACTAATTACATACCTCAACAGTAGATGCAGAGGATTAATAAGTAGGTGTAGGGCCAGTGTATCCAGTATCAACATTGTGACCCTAAAATTTTATTTAAATCATAAAACGAAATTAGTTAATCTTGCATTTCAAAATTGAGATTTAATAAATTATATTCAATGAACATTCTAACATTTACTTGAGTATCAATGCCATAAGTCTCATTCAAATTTCAATTGACCGAGCTCAATCTCCATAGCTATATAGTATCTTGCATAGCAGCATCTTGAGTGTCGGTGGGATCATATGAACAAGTCACCCCATAAGCCTAACACAAATGGGATCGAATCCCACCACTTGAAGACTCCCCTAGATGGCAATGTAGTATAGAGTTGGCATGTTGGATGAAACTGTGGGTCAAAGAGTTGATGGCTTACAAAGTTTCTATCTCGGTGCTCTCCTTCGTGATGGAAGGGATAACAATGTGCTCATGAGGCAGCATAGCGAGGGGTTGTCTCGCTTGTCACCTAGGATCTTATTGTGCACCAGGTCTATCTTGAGTTGACCCCCCACCTCTCCCCTGGAAGTCCCTCATATCAAAATAATTCAGGATTTTTTTTAGGATGAACTCACAGTATAGTGTCATCAAGAAATATTGCGGGACTTCACAATTGTTGCATGGTGGGTAATCAAAAACTATGTACCACCCATCCCAAAAAAAATTCCTAATCTATTGGTGGTGGCACTAATGGATAGGAAACCTCTTCGCATTGAGGCTAAGATTTTGATTTTTGCATGGGTCAATGAATAATGAGCACAAATCTAATTTTGTAATTTTTAGATCTTTTACATCTTTATATGATAATTTATCCCAGTAAAAATTTCTAGCCACCTACATCTTATCTTGTCAACCACTTAATTGTTTGTTGATTGCATCTACATGTTTTAACATTTCTTTAAGTGAATTTGCAAGTGTTTTTCTTTCCATGGTTGAACCATTTGGATTGTTCAACCTTGTGATTAACTCCTTAATTTTTTTTTTATTGTTTTCAATTTCACTCATTAAATTTTGTTGAGTGCAAGGAGGATGTTGAGGGATTGGTGGAGGAGATTGTTGTTGTAGTTGTTGAACTTGAGGATCTTTTTCTTGTTATTGTTGCTCTAGTTTTTGAGGATTTTTAGAAGGATTTTTAAGAGTTTTTCCAAGATCATTATCATTTCCTCCAAATTCAACAAATGAATATCAAAAACAACCTAAAACTAGGGTGATCCCACAATAGTGGTTTACAATTTTTGGCCAAACTGGACACTGAAATTATTTTTTTAACTAAATCTTCACATTCAAGCACCTATAGTGGCTAAAATGTGAGGAATTTGAAGATGATGCAAACTAGAGTCTCATCACATTTTGTCTTTAGATTCTAAAAAAAAAAATTTAAAATTTTTAGAATCAGATTACACTTCTTTTTCCATCTCTCACGAAAACTGGTTTTTTCAATAAACAACATTTTTAAAAAGTGGTGCACACCATATAACGCATACTTATTTTCCATGAAAGATAAAATTCTAATTATTTCGAATTTAGATTTGTAACTCCAATATCTAGTGATTCCACTTGGTTATATAGTTTTTTATTGAATATTTTTTCTTTAATCAAGTTTCGAAGTCAAACCAATTACAATTTAGACATAGCGCGACCGTATAACACGTAACTTTTTTTGTATATATCGAAATTCAATTTTATTTTATTTTTTGGATCAAGGACTTCAATATCTGGTGCACTCATATTTTTTTTTTAAATCATAATCTTCTATTTTCCCACATGTGCAAAATAGAGACCTTCATTTTTGATGAAAAACCTATGTTTAATAAAACTAAAAAACAAATACATAATAAAACCAAAACATATTAAAATTATATTCATTGGATAGCTCGTTCTGAGGAATACCTAATTCCATTTGGGTTTGTGAAGACTCCTCCATTTTCATCCTCAACTCGAGCTTCGAAGCATAAAAATTTAGGGTTTTTTTGTGTTTCAAGGGGAGAATGAGGAATAAGGGGGGTTCGCTCGAACCAGGGTTCATTCAAACCCCCTTCAATATGCATGTTTCTTTTGTTTTTTGGGTAGGAATTATGGTCCCAGTAATTAATGGGTTCGCTCGAACCTTAGTTCGGTCAAACCCCTTTTTGGTTCAATCGAACTTGTAGGTTCATTCAAACCCCTAAAACCAATTTTTTTGACTAAAAAATTCACAACAAAAAAAAAATAATAATCCTTACCTCTTAGATCTCCCCATCAATGTGGTAGCATCCTAGTGATGAAATAGCAACAAATTGATGAAAAAATTACAAGATTCACTCCCATAACGTGAGCATGTAAAAGAAGGGCTTTTGGCTGCAGGTAGAAAAAAATAGTCAACACAAATGAGCTTGATTTCCTTTTCTTTGGTTTTAATGGCTCATAACCCAAGCATAGAATAGGCTCAATGTGATCGAGCCTTAGGCTCGACACACTAAGCCATAACGCAAGCACATTATAATGTGCTCGTGTTATGAGCTATCAAAACTTTTTTTAAAATTTGGCCACAATTTCCCCCCCCATCTTTTTGCACCTACCCCTTGCAGATTTGGGAGAAATACTTGAGGGGATTTTTCTCCTCTTTGATGATACTCTCAGCATGGGTGTTGATACATCTAGATTGTCTTTTGAGATTAACATTGATGAGCCTTCACTTGATTTGTCACATTTCTTGGTTGTTTTTTTATCATGATTATGTGGTGGATTATTCATGCTTGGAGACTCCTCATTCTTTAGAGATTTCTATTAGGAGACTTCCTTCCTCTTTTCATTTTGACATAAAGTGGCTTCATCATTTGGTGGAATTTTTTCTTCATAAGGGGAGAGGATTCGCTTGTAGGAATTGGATCATCTTTTGTTTTCAGGCATATTTCATCAACATTGGAGCTTCTTCATTATGGGGGGGATATAATATCTTTTTTTTCCTTCCTATGGGGGGATAATTTATTGTATATGCATGATGTATGTAGTCCTTGGGGAGTGTGATTGAGTCCTCCATCCATGCATCATTTTTTGTTTTGTTTTCTCTCTTTTGGAGAGGGGTTTTATCCCATAGGGTTTTTCTCCTTTTCTCTGGTTGTGAGAGATTTTCTTTTTGTATTGTAAATGGGTACCTAACATAGTTGTGTAGTTGGGACCCATATTGCATCTTCATTTTTCAATAATAATTATCCCTAAGTTTACACTTAAGGGTGGTGTTAGTGTGATTAAGTTTAACTTAGGTAAATCTCTCCTGGGTGGTTTCTTTCTCATATCGAGTAGTTTTACACCTGTTTCTTTTTTCCCTGCCTTTAAAAGGTTGTGCAGTATGTATTTTATTGCATCTCAATTTATTTTGTCTTTTTCATGAAATAGTTTATTTTCTTTTCTCGCATCTGTGAAGGTTTTTTCTACAAATGGTGATTCTAGGCTTGGTGGTCTCCACCAACAAAAAATAAATCTACTCAGAAAAAATGTAAATAATAAAAATGAATTTGTTTTTAACATAAAATATAAGCTAGTCACTTTCTTTGACTTTACAACAAAAAATAATGGTGCAACCAATATGAAATCTTCATTTTTCTATATCTTTAATAATAATAAAAATATGAAAGCTACTCACTTTTGAAAAACATTCTCTTGCATATTGGAAAACATTCTCTTGCATGTTTCAGTTCAAATTAGTGTTAGATGTCTGTATTTTTCTTTCATTTTTAGCATCATTGCAACATTAGATAGATTAGTTTACATTTTGCAATCATTAGAAAATGAAAACAAAAACTAAAAATATCAAAAGAAATAAACAAAAAAATGATAAGCCTTGGAGAAAGCATATCCTTAAAATCATTTAGTTGTGATGACTTTGACATGTTAGATGAAGCCCCTGAGGACTTCATTTCACCTAGATCATCCACTAAAGCTTTGATGTAAGAGGATGCAAGCATAGACAATCATGGAAATCATAATTGTTCTTCTTTCGATACCTCTCCTATTAGTGATGAAGGTATCTTGGTGAAAGAAGATACAATCATTGAGAATCATGAAAGTCTTGTTTTTTTCTCTTGGGAAGGTAGTATGACAAAAGAAGATGAGATCATTAGCACTACTTTACCTAGTCTCCATTCATTTCTCAACACCTCCCCTAATTGTCAGAATGCTTTAGTGAAAGAGGATACAATTGAGAATGATCATGAAAATCACATTTTTGAGGACATGTTGGTGTTAATATATCCAATGATTGAAAGTGATAGCATCATTTCTCTCCTTCCTAACATTTGGAAAGTTATATTTGAACAAAAGGATTCAATCATTAGTAAGCATGAAAATCATAGTTGTCCTTCCCTTGATGCCTCTTCTATTTGTGATGGAGTTACTTTACAAAATATAACCATGGAATGTGATAGCTCACCTACTAGAGTAGACATTATGGCACAAGAGAATGAGACCTTAGAGAAAAAGGATGACATCATGGACAATTATAACAATCAAATTTGGCCTTCTCCTAATATCTCTCCTATTTGTGAAGAAGATTGAATCTATGAGAGTCATGAGAATATTATTTGTCTTTATTCCCCTAGGGAAAACATTATTGAACAAAAGAATTTCATCATTGGTAAAAAATAAAATTCAACCATTGGTAACTCCCTTACTTGTGATGAAGTCACTTTAGAGGAACCAAATATTGAATTTCATGAACATCTAGTTTGTTGCTCTCCTAAAAACTCTCCTACTAGGGAGGATATCATGGTGCAAGAAAATGATAACATTGACACATTTCTTTCAAACAATAGTGATGTTAATTCCTTAGATGAAGATGATGGAGTGATATTAGACTCCCCTTCACTAATAAATCATGAAAATAAGGACTGTAAGTGTCTTGAGGTTATGAAGATTAGAACTCCCTCGAGTCCTCTAATTATTGAACCACCTAAGCCTCAAATTATCATTCATCCACCCACACAACAACCACAAGTTTAAAACAAACTCATGCTTATCTTAGAACCACCTAAAATGAAACTCGATGATTTTTTGCAACAACTGACTTACAATACCATTGCTCATATATATAATAAAGTGTATACAATCAAGGTCGACCCTGAACCTGAAATTTTTTTGCATGTTTAGAAAGAAAAAGAAAAACATATTGAAGAAGTCACAAAATTATTGGAAGATGCTTCAAGTTCCTTTGATCTCATACCTACATTCATGGGTGAATACAAGATCATAACAAAAGAGTCTGAAAAGGGAAAAGAAAAAGCAATAATGTCAACACAAAATTCAAAAGCATCCACTTCAACCACATTAGAAGAAAAGACAACATACACATGACAAACTTTGATGAAGTTGATTATGACCAACCACTGAATAAGAAAGAAATGAAATTTTTTTATGGAAGAGGTTATGAACTTATGAAACAACTTGGTTGTAGTGGAAAAGGATGTGGTGGTAGAGAAGAAGGTATTTGTGTCCCTATAGAGCCTAACACGCAAGAAACAACTAGGGGTATTGGTTATTGTCCTTTGAAAGAAACAAAAACATCAACAAAGCCTTCACTCAATATCAACACTCTTACAAAAGATTCCTCCAAGATAACTTTAACTTTGGTGCATCCTGAACTGATAGATACTACATGTGGGAACATTTCATTAGATAGGCATCAAGTTGATACTTTGTCTGCACATTATAATCAATAACAATAGTTGTTGCTCCTTGCCATGTGATAGTTGTAGGATCATAGTATACTCATTATTGCATGTTTTATACTCATTACAAATAATTTCCTTTTTGCAAGGAGCAACATACCATCATCCATCATCGGCTCACCCTTGTCCCGCACTCAATGGGGGCAAGGGATTAGGTAGTTTTTTCCTTGTATGTCACTTGTCATTGTCTCTTTTTTCTCGTTGACGGCCTTCCATGTATATGTAAGAGCAAGCTTGGGATGTGGATGACATGCCTTAATTTGGCTCGCATGTGACATACTTTTATGTCTAGGTTTAGCATTGTATTCTTGGGGGAAACCCCTCCCTCCTTTTTCATGGTGTAGCTTTATTTCATAAACATATGAATTGGAGTAGGGTTTTCCAAGGAAAGCCCTCATGTTTTATGAGAAAACGTTGGCTACTTTAAAGCAATTGCTCACAACAATGGTGTCAGCAACCACTTTAAAGTGGGGACATCTATCGATGACATCTTTTGGAATATTTCATGGTGTGATTTTATTTTTTCTTGTGAAGCATCCTTTTCTTGGTGGTGTCATTGGGTTTGATGTCCTCCAAGAGTATGATATTTCTAATCATACGATCTCCCTTCGTGGCATGATGCAAATGAGGCATCCCATAAGTGGCGATCTGATACTCTTTGACTTGTCCTCTCTTGAAGACATTAGGCATGATGTTCCCTAAGAAGAAGACCTTACACAAACAAATAAAAATCCCCTTTAACAAAAACATGACATTCAGAAGCATTTACAAAAGCATTACATTGTGGGGCCTTATTAAAGTTATCAAGAGGATAGCTTCGGTATGGTTAGTATGATGAGAATTCGACACACTAG
The DNA here is from genome assembly GCA_007258455.2 of Sequoia sempervirens. NCBI lineage: Eukaryota > Viridiplantae > Streptophyta > Pinopsida > Cupressales > Cupressaceae > Sequoia > Sequoia sempervirens. The sequence goes on from VDFB02058242.1 coordinate 70,563,254, forward strand.
CATGACTTTCTCATTGTATGGTGAGAAGCTGACACACTAGCATAACTTTCTCACTAAACCACCTCATTGGGATAACTCACCTAGTGAACAGACTGAGGTTCCACTACCCCAGAGTGAGCAACACACACATATTTTGGGACAACTCACCTAGTGGACAGACTGAGGTTCCACTACCCCAGAGTGACCAACGTATGTTATGGACAAACAGCCCCTTTCCACATTATGTTAGAATGGTTGTGCTTGATCCTTTGTTTTTCTTTATATTTTTCTCAACCTTTGACAGGGTATGATTATGTATCTTTGTTATTTCTACATACTTATGTGTCTTGAATGTCTACTTTAGTGTGAGTTTGACATGAGGTCATCCTCTCACTAAAGTGGGGGTGAAATACAGTAACAGAAAAAGTAGCCCTTTTCCTAATTGACATTGAATTAACCTAATGATGCCTTGGTTTAATGTTGTAATGTGTTGTACACATTCACATTAATCTAGGGTCCCTTTTTAATAAAATATACTTAACTTGTACCTTATTTAAGGTGTGGTAAAGTGTTGTATTACACTTTCACACTTATCTAGTGTTTCATTAATTAATGGTGGTTAATTGAGCTTAATTGGCCCCTTTAATTCAAATTCAAGCCCTCTTTTCAAGGATCTATCTCGACACCCAATAATGATATTGTATGACATTTAATTTGGTAAATTTGGTGTCTTGAAAAATGTTGGTAGGACCCATTCACCTTTACTAGAAAATGAGTCCTCTCCAAATAGGACACCCCTTTCTATCCATTTTTGAGGTGGTTTTTTGTATGTTATTTCACCTCCCCGAAGCTTGGTCTTGTAAATTGTGCTAGGACCCATTCGCCTTTAGTGGAAAATTATTCCTCTGAACCTAGGACACCCATTTTCTAGCATATTTGAGGTGGGTTTGTTATTTCATCCCCCCGAGGCATGGTCATAGAAATTTGTGCTAGGACCCATTCACCTTTAGTGGAAAATGGGTCCTCCCCTAATAGGACCCCTCTTTTTGAATTTAATTGTGGCGAGATCCTTATGATTTTAATATCCAAATATGAGGTTGGCTTCAATTATTTGAATTTTGGAGTTAATCTCTAGATTTAGTATAAATAAGGGGTTAATTCACATTGTTTCACCTAGCAACTTTGAGTATTCATGTACAATAGCAAGTTTGATTTCACAAGACCATTATAAGAGCATTTCAAAGAAATTTCAAGGCAGATTAGTGAAGTTTATTGCAGCAATTCAAGATCATTTCATCATGTAAAAGGCATAGTGCATTCATACATGTTGAGCTAATATTATTGATGTAGCATTGAGGATCTACTTGCAAGCATTGTTTCACATCATATTTGATATCAAAATCTACATTCTTGATGGCCACTTCATGTTAGTTTGAAAATTTACATTCCAAGACATCATCCAAGGTATCATCATTTCAAGATTCATGTTTCATGTCCTTATTTCATTATTTCATCATTTGGTTTAATTACCTAAAGGGATTTGTCTGAGGAAAACCCATATTCACTAACAATCAACAAGTTTTTCTCCTCTTGAATGTGTGTTTGTAGGTTTATAGGTTGAAGATCAAGTGGAGAACAAGATTTGGAGCAAATTGTCAAAGCTGAAGAGTTGCAAAGTTGTCATTCATAGTGCAAGAACACAAAAAAAGGCTACATAATTTATTCTAGACTTTTGGGAGTTGAAAATATGGGAACTAAGAGTGTAGACATTGAAGTGCATAAGCCATAATTTAGTTTTTTGAAACCATAAAAGGAACCATTCGACACTAAAGGTCAGTGAGTCCTCAGTAGGGCTTGAAGTAATGAAAACCTGGGATCTATGAGTGTTGACTGAGAGGAATAAAACGCAAAAGTTGGTTTTTGAAACCATAACAGGTACCCATTTGCCACTAAAGGTGAATGAGTCCTTTGTGGCCCAAAACAACAAATTTTCTACAAGGTACACATCATTTCAAGCTCTCAAAACTTCCCTTTTCATTGCTATTTAATAGTTATGGTTGATTTTTTATTGTTATTTGCACCATATCAAACACATAATCATATGTTTTAGTAGAAAGATTAGTGGTTCATCATCTTGATGCAAACCCTAATTTTTCTAATAAACAGGATCAAATTCTCTCAATTTCTTCTTTAAAGCACAAAATTCATTAGTAGTATGTCCAAATATTCTATGATATGCACAGTAAGATGTATTTGTCCCCCCTAAATTATTGAGCCTAATTAAGCACCTAATTTTCTAAATTATGCATTCTAGGTCCCATTTATACCATTTTCTAAGAAATTGCAAGCATTAAACAAATACATCCATTTTTTTTTTCCCTTGACACTTAATGTCCTAGAAAATAGGGCCAAGACCCATTTACCCTAGGGCGTATGGGTCCCCCTATTTTACCGGGGACCAATTTTGGATATGTTGGTGTTGATATTTTAAAATTCAAAATTCAAGTTGCAAATGTCGTCTTTTGGGATTTATTTTTTGGTAAATTAGAGAAATGCCTATAAATACCTAGTTATTGCATCATTTGAAATCTAAGTGAAATGATCAAGCAATAGGTGAACATTGATAGCACTATCAAGCAAGTCAAGAGTAGCATTTTAGAGCTTCATTGCAGCGATTCAAGATCCTAACATCATGTCAAATCTTATGTGAGATGTGAGTTCATATGTATTTATCTTATCATTTTTTGTGTAGGATAACCCTTGTTGTAGGTCTCTAAGCAATTCAAGAAATCAAGCAAGCAAGATCCAAGACCTTCAAGTGATGTGCATGAATTTAGTCCTTCAAGGAAGCCATTGAAGGGTGATGAGTTGCACTTTATTGATTCATCATTCCTTCCTATCATTTATCCATTTTTATCATTGAAATTGCCATTTTGGAAGTGGAAACACTAACATGGGATTTGACCAAGGAAAGTCCCTAAATGACACAACATTTCTTCTCTTTTTGAATGTGTAGATTTCAGGTTTAGAGAGGAGTGAATGAAGCTTGAAGATAAATTTTTCATTGTTACAATTGAATCCTTACATCTTGTCAATTCAAAGAAACTCACCTACAAAATTATCCGATAGTGATCTAACAACTTTGCAAGTGGAAACGAAGGTCTTGGATCTACCATCAAAGGACTAAAAAAATAAAGTAGAAGAAGCCTATAAGGACCCATACGCCCCTGGGTGACTTTTTCCCTATATTCAAACCAACAATAACTTTTTAAAATAGGTACATAGTCCCCTGCCCTTCCCAGATCTACCTGCAATTCTATGTTTCGATCTGTTAATTGTTGGGATCTTTCATTTTGCATATTAGGGAACATAGTCTAATTAGGTTAATCAAGGAAAATCAATTCCAAGCCATTCCAAGGCTTAATAAGATGCAGATCCAAGTTTGATTGGCTCACCTTCATGTTTGAAAGTCAATCTATGTACACCTTGTTGATCTCCATCTTAATGAAACATAAGAAAAACCCACACATAAACAACAACAAAAGTTTGAATTCTTGGTTTACACATTAGACCTAGGGTTCCATTTTTTATTTGTTTCAAGTCCATAGTAACTTCCTTGTTGATTCTGTATACTATCATGTATCCATGATGGTTTCCTCCATGATTCTTGCCTCTCACAATGATGTGTATGTCTATATATATTGCACCATTTTCCATCATTGGAATCTTCTTTGATTCTTTACCATTTCCTACCACTTGTTTTTTTAATTCCTTAGTAGAACTATTTCTCTTCATTATTTTTTAACAACTTGAGCCTCTTGTGTTTCCTCTAATTCATTGTTACAATATTCTTGAGATTCTTAAATTTTCTCCTCCTTGACTTTTAGACTTCCTTATGTTTAATATCCTATAATGTAATTTTTTTCCTTCTATACCAGCACTTCATGAACTTCTTTTGCACATTGATATTTATTGTTCCCAAATACTCTAACCAAGAATAACCATGAACAATATCCAACCCTTCCATATCCAAAGAATGAAATTTTGAATTCAAAAAATACTTATCCATAGAGAGCTTTAAATCTTCAAAATTGAATATCCATACCTAATGTTTGATTATCCTTGATGTTGTTTTCTTGTACATGTAGCTTCTTGACTAATTCAATGTTGATGAAGCTATACTTACTACTATGGTTTATAGAGAAAATAACCTTTTCCTTTTGAATTCACCCATGAAATTGAAGGATTGATCCTTCCTTCCTTGGAGCTAAAGTGCATGTACTAGTATCATCTCCTTGTTCTTTTAAGTTTTCTCCTTCTCCTTCTACTTCTCCATATTCCTTTTCTTCTTCATCCTCATCTTCTTCATTTTCATCCTCATCTTCCTTCATTTCTTCTTTACTTTCTTCCTCCTCTTCTCCCTTTTCTTTATTTGTATCCTCCTCATCTTCTTCATTTTCATCCTCCTCTTCTTTCATTTCTTCTTTACTTTCTTCCTCCTCTTCTCCCTTTTCTTTATTTGTATCCTCATCTTCTTCTTCATTTTCTTCCCCCTCTTCTTTATTTTCTTCCTCCTCTTCCTCCTATTCTTCTTTATTTTCTTCATTCTCTTCTTCCTCTTCTTCTTTTGGAGTCCATCTATCTAAGAAATCTTGTTCTAGTTCATCCAAGGAAGAAATATCCTCATCCAATGGTCCATAACATTATCTAGCTTCACCCCTTAAACAATAATGAAAGTATATTTTTCATACAAAATATTTTCCATGAGATATTTTATATTTGTACTGTTATTCTAATGTATGTCCACTACCATCAAAATTAATAATCTCTATTACAACTAGTGATTAAGAAAAATGCTTTCAATAGATAACCATTCTATCAAATTCAATTGACCCAACTTTTATATGACCAATACTTGATGAAGTCAGTTTCAATTTAAAAATTTGAATTAATTTACCCCTAATGAATTTGATGCCCTTTCTAGAAATGCATTTTTTTTAGAAAAATACCTTGATTTACGGCCTAGAAGGTGAATTTATGAAAAAACACGAAATTGCAACAACTCACCAAATATTGATGATAAAAACCTTTTTTTTTGGACTATAGCTTCCTTATATTATCCTTTAACTTCAATAAAAGGTATCTAGAAAAGCAGCATTCATTTGAAAAGTATAAGTATATCTTCAAAACTATGGTTTCATCCAATTTTTCTCAAATTGATGCTCTAATACCACTTGATAAGATCCACACATATAATAATGGAAATAATATCATTCAAAATATAGATCACACATAGTGCAAGAGATGTTTGTAGGCCAATATGCCCTAATATCCAATATATGCTAAAATAGAGTAAACCCTTGAGGTAGGGTAACACCATACAATACTCCTTATAGAATAATACACTCCATGCTATATCTCCAAGAGATCCAAAATATAATATTATACCTCACACATATCTTACAATGATAATCACCTCCTTTATATAGACTTGCTCCTAAAAATACAATGGAGGGGTAATCATAATGAAGGCCTACTCAACTTCTGATATAATTAATTACACAAGTTATTCGCATGACTCAATATAGCTAAATTAAGGGATGTGTGCCACATGTCGACATCTCCATCCATCTAACTATATTATTAGCCGATAGGCTATTATAGGTGAGAATTCAACCGGAAAAGTCTCACTGTCTAATGCCGGCTGAGACTATTCCGGTTGGATTCTCACCTGAGACATGCCATCCGCATTTTGTTCCCTGAGAAGGCATTTTTTCCAGTTGAATTTTCACTTCGTTGACTCCGTATGTTGTCCCTCTGCACCCGGTATGGGCGTCCTGCTAGAAGTATGGGTGAAAAATAAAATAATCATTCATATCGAACACCGTACCAGCTACTCCCTGCGTACTGTATTAATTTTACCTTGACTTTTGGGGTTTTGCGTGCGAGTTAAGTAATGTCTGCGTGTATTCCCTATTTGCCTATTTCTATTGCTTTTTCAAGTGGCCACCTTTAGAATAAAATGGCAATGGAAGTTATGACAGGAGGAGAGCAAGGAAACATCAGAAGGGAGAGGGTAATTTCTATTTTTATGCTTCATGGCCTTTGTTGCTTTTACCAGTGGCATTGGGTTATTTCTTCAGAAAGGAGAAGGTAATTTCTATTGCAATGCAAACCCTTTCATATTAAGGCAATGGCTGTTAACCCTCCATTCTTTTTATCGCTGGTGTTGGAGAAATTTTGCAGTTGAAGTAAATGTCGCTTTCCAATGTATTTTCTTGTGGGTGCACAATTTCTCTCATCCTTGCACAGGCGGGAAGGATGCTGGAAAAGCTTTGTATTTGATTTATCAAGTGGTGTATTTGATTTATCAAGCGGTGTAATTGATGAGTTAACAGGGGCCATCCCTCATAGTACATGCATCAGTCACCAGGTATGGCTGGGAGCCTGCCCCTACCGTTTTACAGGAGGAATACATCAATTTTCATTTATCTTTGCCTTTCCTTCTGTAAGCATTGAATATGGCTTCCACACAGTCATCTGCTCAGCCCTCTCCTAATATTTCTCAACTGATCGACCAGATTATCAATTGCGAATGGAGGGGGCACTTTGGGATGGGCATCTCCTTCAGAGAGGAGGTCTTCTGGGTGTGTGTGTTTTTCCCAGGTTTAATCTGCTGGTGTAAACCCTGCATAGAGACGTCTATACAATGAAAGCAGGGACGTGGTCCTCATTTTTTTGGGGGTAGCAGTCCAGAATCAGCTCATGAGTAGAATATGAGGGGCCAGGTGGGGGTTTTGAAGAGTTTTCTACGCCATTAGAAGGGTCGACTGATGGTTAGCAGCCCTGGGCATGGGTTTAACATTGCTAGAAGTCATCTACATCTTGTTGCAATCCATTTCAGACCTGTACATGGTCATTTCTTGGTTTAATAATTCACCATTCTACATTTGTTTCATGTTGCTACACCATTCTGAAAGGCGTTTCTAGGTATGAGGGTTTATGCTCGATTGAGTCTGTTTCAGAACCGTGGCTTCATATTTTTGAGAATACCAATGAAAGATAATCAAAATGATGTGATACAGTTGTTTTGTTGTGTTATTGAATTCCTTCATGCTTTTACTTCCATACTGTGATAACTCATGCAATGGAAGGACATACGTTGATAAAATGATATTAGAAAGGATGTTAAATTTGGCTTTTCATCTACCGATTGTAATTGCTTAGAAGTTTAACCAGTTTCTATAAATCCGTTTTGTGCATATCCAACAAATATTGCATTCCTTGAGACCACATTCCTTCTAGGAATTCTGTCAAACAATTCCCGTGTGTTGTCTATGCTTTGCATTTTGCATACATGTCTAAGGGTTGTGGGATTTTCCTTCACTCCTGCCGATTGCTTTTTCTTGAAGGTTTCTAAAGCTGTTCAATAAAATCATTTTGTGCATATCCTGCAATCACTGCAATCCATGAGACTGCATCTCCTGGCGTCATTCTGTCAAACAGCCCTTATGCCTTGTTTAAGCTTCCACATTTACAGACATGTTTTTGAGAGCCTTTTTAATTGTAATGTCTGATTTAGTTCTTTTTCCCCCCTTCCATTATGCGTTGATGGATGTCCATATCCTGTTCCAAAGCTACTATGTTCGTATAGGCAGGGATGTGTGGGAAAGGGTTGTAGAATTAGGATTTACACCTGCCAGTCGTGTTTGCAGGCAACGCGTGGAAAAAAGTTGTGGAACTTAGCTTTACTCATTCTAGTTGGTTTTTCTCAAAGTAGCTAAAGTTTATTTCTTCTTTTTAGCAATCGAATTTGTACATCTTCCATGAATATTGCACTATGTGACGATTTCAATCTATTCAAATTAATGCTTCATAGAATGGGTGCATGATTGGACGGCGACCATTTGTAGTAAACCGATAATAACCAAGGGGTTCACGATAAAATGTTGACTTTCCCTGGGAATCATTTTCCTGTTATGAAACAAAGGTTGTTTACTGGGAAAGTTTACACTATAAATCATTATTCTGTTAAAAAAAAAATGTTGTTTTCTGGGAATGCCAATTAAGGTAGCTTCTTAGATATGATTAAAAAATGGCAATAAAGGGAAAGTCAAATAAGGCGGCTCCCAGATATGATAGAATATAGTCTTAATTAAGCTGGCTCTTTGAAATCTTAAAATCAAATATAGTCTTATTTTCTTAACTTTTTAACTTTTTGAATTATTTATTTGTTTGGTCTTCTGTATGATTTATCTATCTCCATTACCAATGCAGGTTCCTCTTGAGAGAGGAGAGAAGGTCAAATGAACATAAGTGCTTTAACTTAAGCCCTTGGTTTGGCCCTTAAGTGTGGATTTAGGTTTCTCGCTATAGATAGACATATACAAGTAAATGACAGAAGTTGTGTTTGTATTGCATGTGAATAGAATGCTGCTAAATGCTTCAGAATTCCAATTTGATATTATGGATTTTAAGAGCAATTTTAGTCCTCTGGCCTCCTTTACATTTGAGCTTTTTTTTTCAAGTCCTTGTTCGCTAGGACTCAAACTGCCACCATGACTACAAAGAAGTATGAACATAGACGCGCCATAGAAGACCCTGGTCGTTTGATGTGTATAAACATTTACAAGTATAATGACCCTAAGTAACATACTATGTAAAAATATCTATGGTGTATGTGTGTGAGAGAAAACTGAATGCAGTTGTATGATTGAAAATTTCATTTTGCAAATTCACGATTGTTGATTGTGAGGTAGCCTTGTGCCTCTGAGTTCCAATGCATGTGAACTTATATTCTATCATCTTAGTTTGGTATAGTGCTTTTTGGGTGTTGTTGAAAGCCCATGTTTATTTGATGTGACCTGCATGATATTCTTGAGTTTGTTATTTGTGCTTGAATTTTGGATTTTTGTTCATCAGTAGTCTGTGCTGTGATCACGTGTAATCTGGATTAGAGTCTTTGTATTAGCTTTGTTGTACTCGAATTCCAATTAACATGCTTGGGAATGAGTATAGATAAATTCTTGATGTTGTATCCTTCTTTTGATAAGCTCTCGAAGATTGCATTACATTTCACTTTCCTTCGGAAGGACAAAGCAGTTCACTAAATAATACATCTTAAAACCCATGCAAATTGTACATGAAACTGAAGATTGTGGAACAGGGTTGTTCTCCAGTAAAAGATCTATAAAATATAGCAATTTTCAGCTTTGGGCTCAAGTTTTGCTCTACTACATCTGGTCTGGGTTTAAGTTCTTGAAACCAATTCATTTTTAGAGATATTCGATTTATTTTACAATTTAGTTAGATCCTCATCCAATTTAGCTGTGTTATATTTGTTTTTAGGTCCAGTTTTGTATGTTAAACACAGTTTTCATTTATTTTCCAATATAGGGCATGTCTGCTTTATGAAATCAATATATGCCTCAGAATTGCAGAATTTTCATTATTTTTTGCACCAGCATAAAGCTCTATTTCCTGTTGCTTTTACAAATTTGTAGGGCTCGGGAACTTTTCTACTACTTAAAAGGTTGAACAGTAGATTATGGAGAAGAGCACAGTGCTAAATATGGCCATACTCAATTTGGCAAGACTTATGAGCACGGTATATTTAATCTGTTATGTTAATGGATTATTTCTAGAGAAAGGTAATTGTTAACATGTACAAATGTATTCATTAATATGGTGTAGATTTTCACAGGCCATTATCCTGAGTGGGATGAAGACCATCCAGCACACTTTGTTGGTCACTCTGCTGGCACCCAAGTAATTAGACTCCTGCAACAAATGCTGGCTAAAAAAGTAGTCAAATGCCCATGGACCAACTCTTAATTTGTTAGTCATTGGTACTGTGCACAAAGAAGTAGCAATTCTTGTCTTCATTGATTCTGAATTATCTTGTTATGCAAAAATTCAAGGGCTATGAAAACATGTCTGAAGATCGGGTGGTGAGTGTTACCTCATTGTTAGGTGCTCTCAACGGAACAACTCGTGTTTACCTGGATGGTATTGAGTGAGTTTTGCTTGTTTGTACTTGTAAATATTTTTGTGGTTTGGTTTAAGAAGAGGATTTTTGGACATCCAGACTGTGATACTGTGAATTGGTAGTTTAGTTCTACCTTCTTTCAACTGATATGTTCTTACTCATTTTCTTAGGGATCATCTAACAGGCCAGAAGATGGAAGGACACTGAAGCCCATTTGTCTCTTACAGCTTTGTCGGGTGGGAGTACTTATCTATGACTGGCTGGATATCGCTTAGCTGAAAAACTACTACAATTTTGGGTTTGATCACTTTAATATGACTTGGCATAGGATTGGAATTTTAGGACTTGTGTATAGTCTTTTGGGAAATATTGAACCCTTTGCTTTAGAAGATTGGATTCTTCCGGACTTAACCCTCCAACTTTCAGTGGAATTGAATAAGAAACTTAGGACTTTCCCAAAGACCTACTATTTCAGGTTAGAACTATTTGTATTTTGGTCCTCTTTGTGGATATTCTTTTATTTAAAATAGTTATATTTCAATTTAGACAACAGCTACATTATTTCAGGTAAAGTTCATGCAAAATCTGAAGTAGAGGGTTTCAAAGATTATTGACCTTGCAAACCTTTGTTTTTGGGCTTGCAACAGCTATGCTACTCAGAAGACTACAAAATTGTTTGGGGTCATTGTGTTGGAGTTAACAACCCAAGATCTTCAATCTGCAACGCCAAAGAACCTCCACAAGAGATAGAGAGAAGCAACAATGGAAGATGCTATTCCACCAAATAAGGATTGCAATATGATACAATATGATCAATGCAATACTATACAATGCTATATGCCCAATTATTAACAAATATGCTAGAGATGCCTTGCTTATAAAGGCAAGGATGAGAGATAGGATAAGACAAGATCATGACAAGTGTCTTAATCCTATCACATGAGACAACTAACTCATAACTACCTAGGAAAGTGGAAATTCTAGATAAGACAACTAATACTTATCTAGATATGACAACTAATATCCTAAGTAAACTTAACATGTGAATTAAGTCCCCTAAGTCCCTAGTAAAGGAATAAACTAGGTACAAGACTTATTCACACCAACACCCCCCCTTAAGTGCAACTTAGGGAGGTACAAACCAATGCATAATGCAAAAGATGGGTCCCAGCAACTAGGCCTGATGAGGTACCCATGTACAAAACAAAAAAACTCTCACAAGCGGAGAAAAGGAGAAAAACCCTGTGGGAGAAAACTCCTCTCCAAAAGAGAGAAATAAACAAAGAAAAAACTAATGAAGGAAGGAGGACTCCTCAAGACCCCCCAAGGACAACTTCCTTCACCCCAAGCATCGATCACAACTAAAGATAACGAGGCGATGCCAAAGGTTTAGTGAAGATGTCTGCAACCTGCTGATCTGTAGGCAAATACTCCAAGCTGAGAACACCATCCTGGATGAGCTGCCTGATGAAGTGCATGTGGATCTCAATATGCTTAGTCCACTGATGCTCCACTGGGTTGTGTGAAATATGAATGGCACTCTGATTGTCACACCAAAGAGTAGTGGGTTGAGTGGAAGGGAATCCAAACTCACCATCGAATCGTCAAGCCACAAAACCTCCCGACTAGCCAACACAACACCTCGATACTCAGCCTCTATTGATGATAATGCAATAGCGGTCTACTTCTTGCATGACCATGCAATCAGACCAGAACCAAGGCAAAAGACAACGCCAGAAGTAGACTTCCGATCATTGACATCACCAGCCCAATCTGAGTCAGTGAAGCCCACAATCTGAGATGCACCTGAAGTGTAGTGAATGCCAAAATGAGTAGTGCCCTGAATGTATCTCAAGATACGCTTGGCGGCCTTCCAATGACTCTCATGAGGCTCCTGTGAGAAGCGAGAGACAAGTCCAACCGCAAAGGAAATATCAGGACGACTATGTGTCAAGTACAAAAGACTGCCAACCAACTATCGATACAAGGTAGGATCAACTGTAGGAGTAGTGCAATTGGAAGACAGTACAACACCTGACTGGAATGGAGTAGGGGCAGGCTTGCAATCAGCCATGCCAAATCTCTGAAGCAAATCAAGAGCATACTTCTGCTGGAAAATGAAGATCCCCTCAGAAGTCTGATGAATCTGAAGACCAAGGAAGTAATGCAAAAGGCCAAGGTCGGTCATATCAAATCGCTCCATCAATGCTCGCTGTGTACTCTGAATCATGGAAGTAGAACTCCCTGTGAGAATCAAATCATCCACGTAGAGCACAAGTATAAGTAGATCCTCTCCATGTCTTTGTGTATAAACTGTGGGATCGGAATGGCAGCGAGTGTAGCCGGAAGCAAGCAAGAAACTATCCATCTTCTCATACCAAGCCCTAGGGGCTTGTTTGAGACCATACAATGAACGTCGAAGCCGGCAAACAAGTGAAGAGTCTTGCATGAAACCTGGTGGCTGCTCCATATAGATCTCCTCATGAAGATCCCCATGCAAGAAAGCACTCTTCACATCCATCTGATATACTGACCATCCCTGTGATGCAGCTATAGCAAGGACAAGGCGAATAGAATCCATCTTGGCAACAGGAGCAAAGGTCTCGGAATAGTCAATCCCTTCAACCTGAGAAAACCCCTTTGCAACAAGACGAGCCTTGTACTTGTCAATGGAACCATCTGCTGCATACTTGGTACGATACACCCACTTGCATCGAACCAACTTTCTTCCCTTAGGAAGAGGCACAAGATCCCAAGTATGATTCTTCATCAAGGAAGAATACTCATCATCCATAGCACTATCCCACTCTGGAATACCTGAAGCATCTGAAAACTTCTGAGGATCATCTGAAACTGCATGACTCAAAAGACTAATTCCAGAAGTCTGAGAACGAGTGCGGCGAGTGTCTGTGGGATCACCAACAAGAGGACCAGCCTCCTCAAGAGTAACTCGAGCCCATCGTGGCCTAGTGGGTGAGTGAGGAGGAGGTTCATCAAGACCATCATCAAAATCTTCCTCAAGTAGCAAAGTATCATCAACTGAAGAAGACTGAGTAGGTTGTGATGAAGAAGAAGTTGTAGGAGGATCTGGCTGGGTGAAGGTCTCAGAAAACTGAACATCACGTCAGAAATGAACCTCTCGTGTGTCAGGATCAAACAATCTGTATGCCTTCACATCCTCACAATAGCCAACAAAAATGTAACGCTGACTCTTCTTCTCCATGGATTTATGCCGACCATTCGGAATGAATGCCCAAGCCTCACTACCGAATACTCTGAAGAAGGAAACATTTGGCTTGCGATGAGACCAAGCCTCCTCAGGGGTCATATTTCGCACTGCCTTGTGGGGCATACGATTCTGAATATAGTTGGCACAATTGATAGCTTCGGCCCAAAAAGCGGGAGCCATGGACCTAGACTGAATCATACAATTGGCCATTTCCCTGAGAGTCCTGTTCTTTCTCTCCGCCACACCATTCTGCTGAGGAGTGTAAGGAACTGTGTGCTGATGAAGAATACCATTCGCACTGCAAAAATCCTGAAATGCCTGGTTGACATACTCTCCCCCATTATCTGTGCGTATCTGTCGAAGAGAAAAACCTGATTGCTTCTCCACAAATAATTTGAAGGTCTTGAAGTTAGTGAGGACTTCACTCTTGAGCTTCAAAAAGTAGACCCATGTCCGGCGGGAAAAATCATCAATGAATGTTAGCACATACTTGGCCCCTGAAAAAGGAGTTGGGAATGACATAAGATCACTATGAACCAACTCAAGGGGTGTGGTTGCACGTGTAGCGTGACCCTTAGGAAAAGGATCTTGATGTTGCTTGCCAAGAACACATCCTTGACAAACACCATCTGTGCAAGTGATCTTTGGAAGACCAACACTAAGTTATGTGCTTTCAGTTGCTGAAGATATCTATAATTCAAGTGCCCAAATCTCTCATGCCAAAGCTTGCTCATTGAATCAGCATGAGCAACAAAACATGACCCTGATGAAGACTCAAATCCATCAAATTGATACAAATGATTCTCATGATCAACTACTCCTGTTGCGACAACCTTCTCAGGATCTTGCAACTGTCTAATAGTCACATTTTGTGGTGAAAACTCAACTAACTTCCCATCTCCAGAATGACAAATCTGATATACGGAAAGAAGATTCTTTGAAATATCAGGAACAAGAAGTACATCCTCAATGCACCCATCTAGCATCTGAACGGAGCCTATCCCCAAAACTGGAATTTGTGAAGAGTTCCCAACTGCAATCTGAGAAGTAGAAGTATGAACTATGGAATCAAGAAGCTCACGTGAATTTGTCATGTGATGTGAGACACCTGAATCAAGAATCCAACTATCTGAAGGTGAATGCATAGCTTGTGCAGAAAGAGCTTGCCCTTTACCCATGGAAGAAGGCTTAGCCACTGAAATTTTGTGCTTCTTCATAGCTTCCTCTAAGGCCTCTAATCTCTTAAAGCAATGAGATGCATCATGTCCAGTTTTGCCACAAAATGAACAAGGATCTCCGTTCTTTTTCTTGGTCTTGGAAGAAGAATCTCCAGAGGTAGAAGAAGAAGGAGATTGAGTGGACTTCTGATTGTTCTTCGGCTTCGGTTTGGAGGGATTCTCACTACCAGAAGATGATTCTGCTTTGGGCTTCTTCTTGTTCTTTCCTTTACCCTTGGATGATTGAGCCATTAGAGCATGATTCTTAGAATTAGGTAAGGCATCCAACTGAATTAACTTGGCCTCCTCCCTAGTAAGACACTCACAAAACAACTCAAATGTAGGCATTTTGTAATATTTCCCTATTGCATCCATAGTTGAATAGAAAGTAGAAGAAAACACTTGATAAGGGCCCTTTAACTTAGACAGAATCAAGAAGATACATTCATCACTAGATACATCATGTCCACATCCTTTCAACTGGGACAAAATCATCTTGAATTGAGCAAGAAAATCCTGCATTGAAGGAAACGTATCTGGAGAGAGGGATTGAAGTTCTGCTTGAAGTTGCAAGGTTCTGAAATGATTTACTTTACCATACAATTCTTCAAGTTTGTCCCAAACATTCTTAGGTGTTTTGCACTCCGAAATATGAAACAACAGATTATCAATACATGTAAGCCAATGAGCCCTTTTGCTTCATCCATTTTACATCTATGGACAAACTTTTCATAATCCCTTGTAAATTCAGGTTGTTCTGCATCTAACATTGGCCATAGACCCTTAGATTGTAACAACTGAGTCATTTTTAGCTTCCATGTATGATAATTATGTGGAGTGAGTGGTTCAATTTTCCTTAGATCCGCCATGAACACCAAAAGAAAAGGACAATGTGGCACTTAAATTGTGCCTTTCACCCCCCCAGAATGTATTAAAAACTGATTTTGCAACCCCCCCAGCAAATTACAATGAACAATTTTTTGCAATTTTACAAGTGACAAGCTCAAATCAACCGTTTATAACACACGGTGATTTTTACAATTTTTCAGAAAAAGGAGCTTGCAAAGCTGAAAATAGAGGTTACAAACAGATTCCTTGCGATTTTCTGATCAATTTCAAAAAAATTTTTGCCAAATTTCGACTTCGTTGGCAAAAGTTACATCAAGAACAAGCAATAAATGCACTTGTACCTTCAAGCTGAAAAATCTGGAAAAAAATTACAAAATCTGGAAAAATAACCTGCACCACTGCGAATTTCGTCAAACCAGCTTTCCGACGATATCTCGTTTGCAGAAATCCGACTTCGTGGCGAAAAGTTATGCAAAAAAGAAAAAAGGCCTATTTTAGGCACTTTGAAGGCTAACTGGGAGCAAAATTTGAGCCCCTGGGTCGGCGTTTCATTACCCCACGCGATCGCTGGCCGGTGGTTGCAAAATCCGCCAAGCGTTAGGGTAACTCAAGCGGTTATATCGTGACCGCTCTCGCTGCTAATCTGGCATTTATGCCTTGCCATGAACTTGATCACGCGCTATACCTGGTCATGAGTCTCGCGGACGGTATACGCATGGCTCGAAGCGCTAATAACCGCCGGTTGGCGTTAACGCTGCGGCCCGGCAGTAACCGCTGGTGGTAGATGGCTGGGCGGCTCTTGTCACCGGTGGTAAACCAATCACCACCGGCAAGCAGTATCACCGCCAGACTTGTCTCATGGGCGAACAAAATATTTCCATTACGCTTTTAAAGCTTTATATTTTGTTTGAAATTTTTAATAAAGTAGGTACGTCAATTTCAAAAATGAAATTTAATTTATTTATTTTTTGAAAAATATTCTGACGACGTCGTACTGCAAGGGGGGCCGTACGGCTCCTCGGCTAAATTTTTGCCCCGAAGACAACTTTTGCCGAATATAGGCAAATTATATATCAAAAAACTCGGAAATGGCCACCCGGACGCAATGGAAGACTTATTTTTGGCTCAAAGTGCTCCTGTAAAAAGTTGTTCACCAGATCTGAGCTCGAAACCCTTCTTTGCCAAAGCTGCAAATGGTGACGAAATTAAGTGAAACAAAAGCCAGATCTGACTTTTTCGAGCCTCCTGGACGCAATGGGACAGCCTAAAATGCTGCCACTATAGCCAAAAGCGCTGCAATCACCAGATCTCACCAAAATGCAAGCATGCAATATAGGATACAAGAACTCAAAAAATGACAATAGAAATTGATGGAAACTCTCTAATAAAGAAATGGAAGGGGCTTGCCAGATTCAAAGCTCTGATACCATGTTGGAGTTAACAACCCAAGATCTTCAATCTGCAACGCCAAAGAACCTCCACAAGAGATAGAGAGAAGCAACAATGGAAGATGCTATTCCACCAAACAAGGATTGCAATATGATACAATATGATCAATGCAATACTATACAATGCTATATGCCATCTATTAACAAATATGCTAGAGATGCCTTGCTTATAAAGGCAAGGATGAGAGATAGGATAAGACAAGATCATGACAAGTGTCTTAATCCTATCACATGGGACAACTAACTCATAACTACCTAGGAAAGTGGAAATTCTAGATAAGACAACTAATACTTATCTAGATATGACAACTAATAGCCTAAGTAAACTTAACATGTGAATTAAGTCCCCTAAGTCCCTAGTAAAGGAATAAACTAGGTACAAGACTTATTCACACCAACACCCAAGACAAAAGAGGAATCTTGCACTCTTGGAAAGAGGTTTCTACTGGCCAATGATGCGGAAGGATGTGGATGACTATGTCCGAAGTTGCCTCATTTGTCAGCAAGATAAGGTTGTGACACATTCTCTGGGAGGCTTGCTCCAACCCCTACTAGCTCCGATTCGACCTTGGGCCAGTGTATCAATGGACTTCATAATGGGTCTACCCAACGTCGAAGGTTTTACAAGCATAATGGTTGTAGTCAACATATTTTCAAAGTATGGGATCTTTGTGTCGTGTCAGATACCATGCACAACAGAGGTTGCCGCTAACTATTTCTATCAAAACATGGTAAAGTATTGGGGAGTTCCACTAAGTATCATCAGTGATAGGGACCCCTGTTTCACATCAAATTTTTGGGAAAAATTGTTTAAGCTCATAGGAACGAAGCTCCTCATGTCAACAAGCCATCACCCGGAGACCGACGGCTAGACTGAGCCAGTCAATGCAGTGTTGGAGGATTATTTGAGACACTTTGTGTGGTCGGACTAGTCAAATTGGCCAAAGCTTCTGGATTCCACACAATTCTGTTATAATTTACAAAAGTTGGGATCAAGCCAGTTCTCGCCATTTCATTTGGAAATTGGACAACAACCCTTGACCCCGCATACAGTTTTCAGTGGGTACAAAGGTCCGTGCCCCACTGTGGCATATCATCTCAGGGATTGGCAAGACAGAGTGGATCTGGCTCACCATCATTTGGTTAAGGCTGCAGAGAGAATGAAGATGTATGCGAATGCAAATAGGCGAGCTGTTGACTTCAAGATAGGAGACAAGGTACTCCTAAAGTTGGATTTAGTTTAGTTCAAGCCACCAAAGGGTTTGAGCTCTGCTCTCACAAGAAGGTTTGAAGGGCCTTATGAGATCATAGATAAGGTAGGTAAGGTAGCCTACAAGCTGAAGCTTCCAAATCACATGCGAGTACATGTGTTCCATGTGAGTTAGCTCCTTCCAATGCGCTACGACGCAGAGGACCCAAGTAGAAGCATTCCTAGCAGAGGGCCAACAAATGTGTTGGATAAGCCTATTGTGCAGATACAGGAAATACTTGCAGTAAGGGAGCGCAAATTCAACGACTACAGGTGGAAAGAGTTCTTGGTGCACTAGCAGGGCTAGCCCAGGGATGGTGCTATATGGGAAAGATCAGAGAGCCTATGGAAGTTTGAAGATGAGGTATTGAAGTTCCTCCAAAGGGACTCCTAGGAAAAGTTTTAAGCCCCGAAAGAAAGTCGGGCCCATTCTTCACACCAGTCCATCAAGGTGATTTCTGTGCAGGCGTCAGGGACGTCGCCTATTTTTAAGTGGGGGAGAATGTCAGAGGTATGAGAGTCCAACACCGAGGATGCAGGGAAAATCACCCTCACAACCAAGTGCAAACCTATCCTGGGTCTCGCACCAATGTTCCAATAAGGCGAGCACGCTAGAAAGTGGAACTCATAACCAAAGGAGCTCAAGTCATACTTAGCCAAGGGGTTCGCATCAAGTCGCATTAGACATGACTCGAGTGTGCATCAGGGTGAGATGGGCTCACACCCTTAATTCAGACCAAGTATGGGATGTACTAAGCCAAACACCTAGAGATGTGGACTCAACCCCAATGGGCTCATCCATGGTTGCAAACACAGAGAGTTCACAAGGTTGGAAAGCAGGGTTGCTACCTGAGGATCGAGTACTAAGAAGTGAATGATAAAGGAGGAAATTGGGGGATTGGCCCATTCCTCAGTGTCATCCTACCATGGTCTGGGATTCATACAAATAGCTTATATAGGGGAGCATACATCCTCGAAGTAGTTGAAACACTACACCCAAGAAAAATCGTTATCAAAGCCCTCAAAGTGAAGGTCCATACTGCAGTGAATGCTCCCATTGCAGAGAGTTCCAAAAGTGCAATCAAAGCGCCATGTTGAGGTTAGCCTGTTCCCAAAACAAAAGGAGTAGTGGGTTGTGGACAGGGTAAGTCATCGTGTAGCTCGATTGGGAGAAAGCGACGCTCCTCCTAGAAGATCAACCAATCAGATCAACATTCAGAAACAACAACGTCTAGTTAGAAGAGATCATGGTTCAAAGTTCCACGTGAAGGGGTTAGTCAGCATCCTGAAGAGTGGTCGTGTTCCTAAGGGCAGTTGTTCTAGTGAGTCAGGGACTCATTGTTTTGTATCAAGTATTGTGAGAGTAAGAAAGACTCTCTTTTATTGTAATTGGGCCTAAGGCCTTTTAAGACAATAAAGCTTGTTATTTTCCCTACATTTAGATCAGTAGCCATCCGACTAAGGATTCATGATTACTGTCGGTTCTAGTGCGACCTTGCACTAGAGTCGTGATTACCATTTCGCTGCAAAGAAAGAACGAGAACTCGGTGTGCATAAGTGAAGGCGTAATCCAAATTGGACCCAAAGAGCTAGCATCCCTTGGAGTAGCTCAAGTAAGCTAAAAATGGTGCTGCACGTGGTTGGAAAAGTGTGTGAATAGAGTGCAAAAAGCTAGCCCCGTGACATAAGGTGTGTAATGTAGTTATCTATACATAATAGTTAGATCATATTGGAAAGCACATTGGTGGTTATAGTTTTTTTTTGAGTATTTACTTGACTTGTTCAAGAGGTAGCAACATGAACTTATAGTAGGAAGAGAAATTACCATCTAATGGGTAATATCTTTGTGGATTTGAAAGAGGAAACTCCATATGGTAGGGTTTTTAAGTATCTTTAATTAGTAAATACAAAAAAGAAGCAAAATGAACAATGATAGAAAAGAGAAATAGAGAAAAATCTAGATAGAATTGATGAAGAGAACCATTTGGATTATATGGTTACAAATAGGAAAATGAGAGAAAAGATAACGAATATGTAAAATTAAATTAAAAAATATAATTTGATTCTTACAAATGACATTAACATGCGATTAAACTTGTTATTTGTATTGTAAATGACTATAATGAAGATTTTTTAATTTATTACTTGTATCCTAAAATATTAGAATGAAGAAAATATGTTATATTAAACTTAAGACTAACATTAAATCTACAAAGAACAAAAGAGACAAAATTCTACAAATATTTCTTCGAGTAAATTCTTTTTCATATACAAAAGCTGTATAAAAATAATAAAAAGTTCTCAATAATCACATGTCCACCCTTTATAAAGAAAAATAACTTTTTTATTTTCAATAATTACATATCTATCCATTATGAAGAGAAATATCTATTTTCTTTTTACTAATTAGGACTCTTAAATCTTTATAAAAAATATAAAATAACTTTATAATGCATTTAAAGTGATTTTATATTTTAAAATTACCCCACCTTTTTATAACAAGCTTTATAAAAATAACATAACATAATAAAATCTTTAACATTAAACCTACAAAGTACAAAAAAGACAAAAAGACTGTACAAATATTTCTTTAAAAATAGATGGAGAGTCTCAAATCTTTTTCATATACAAATTATATAAAAGTATAAAATAGAAAAATGTTATAATAATTATATATCTACCCCTTTTAAAGAGAAATAACTAAAGTTAGAGCTTTAAAATATAAAAATAATAAATTCTTTTTTTCAATAATTACATATCACCCATTGTGGAGAGATATACTTTTTTTTTAGTTGACTTTTAAAGCTATAATAAATATAAAGGGACTATATTTTAAAATTATCCCACCTTTTTTTTTGTTTGATATATGAAATTGGCCCCGTGTTACATAGGGTGGTTCTCTATTGGTATAAATTGTAGAGAGTCTACAACCTAAATAATTACCCCACCTGCCACAAAATAACCCTTCTCGAGACATGAAATTGGCCCCGAGTTACATTTCAGGGTGGTTCTCTATTGGTACAAATTGTAGAGAGGCTACAACCTAAATAATTACCCCACCTGCCATGAAATACCCCTTCCAAAGACATGAAATTGGCCTCGAGTTACATTTCAGGGTGGTTCCCTATTGATACAAATTGTAGAGAGGCTACAACCTAAATAATTACCCCACCTGCCATGAAATACCCCTTCCCAAGACATGAAATTGGCCCCGAGGGTGGTTCCCTATTGGTACAAATTGTAGAGAGGCTACAACCTAAATAATTACCCCACCTGCCACAAAATACCCTTTCCAGACATATAAAATTGGCCCCGCATTACATTTCAGGGCGGTTCCCTATTAAGACAAATTGTAGAGAGGCTATAACCTAAATAATTACCCCACTTGCTACAAAATACCCCTTCTCATACATATATATACCCCTTCCCAGGCATATTTTCCATGGTTATATAGACATTTAAAATTGCAAAAATGCAAAATTCGGTTCCCACCCCGCTTCATACGTCCTCTTCCACACCATTCGCCAAATCCTCGCCCACCAGTAGCCTTGCATCCAACGCCAATTGCGACTCTCTCAGCCAGTCCAAGAGGGAGCCGATACTTGCAACAACTTGTCCCCTCCTGAGATCTGAATGCATGTTTGTTCCCCATATGAGGAAAGGCACCAGAGGAGAGTTGTACTTATAATAAAGCCTCAACTAACATCCTCCTTTTGTTCTCAGACTGCTACCCGCCACCGCCCAATCCAGAATTCGGGCCATTCCGTCATGCCATTTTGTTTGCACATAGCATTCCATAACACTGTGGACCATCTCCTTATCTTCTGGCTCCAACAACCACGCCTTGAAGACCGATACCGCATCCGTGTTCCTTCGGTATCTGTTCTCCATTTCGATATTCCCCCCCAACACCATCTTAATCACATACATTACCATTGGCAAATGACACTAGAAAAGATTCCTCAATATCCCATTTGTGATACATCCCAAGAATGCGATCTGCCGCCCTTGCGCCCGTAAACTGAAAGAGGCTTCCATAATGTGAATGCCTCACCATTCTTCGCTGTCTGAGAAATACCGTTGGCACATTTAATTCACTCGTGCATACCGTCTTTTCCTCCAATGCTGATACACACAAACCTCACTTAAAGATCACCTACCACACATTCCTCGACTTCATTAATCAGTCTTCAATGTCGTCCTTTGCCAGTGTAGTCAGAGCGAATTGTCCTCCTGCCTTAAACTTCACCATCCCCACTTTTATCAATCACCCAATTTTCTAGAAGGTTTTCCAACTTGTTCCCCTCCCCATAAACATGCATACTAATAAAGTCCTCAAATCTCTACAACAAAAGTCTAAATCAAACAAACATATTTGTTAAAATTTCCAATTTGGGGCTTATTTCTTTCAAATGGCGTTTATCACGATTAACGAATCTCATTTCAATTGGACCTTCTATAACTGATTATCTAAACAAGGACCCTTAACACCAACCAAGCTAATTGAAATTCTGCTTCTTTATTCACCCCCACCTTTAATTTCCCTAATCCCACCACTAAATTTTTACCTTCTCTATCCCTCACAACATAGCTGGCTCTGGACACTCTTGGGTTCCCTCTTGTTGTCCCATCAAAATTCACCTTCAACCATCCTTCCTTAGGAGGACTCCATTTTTTGATTCCTTTGTCTGCCATCAACAAATTAACCTGTCTAACCCCATAGATGGGGGAATTATCCCACCTTTTTATAACAAGCTTTGTAAAAATAATATATCATAATAATATCTTTTAAAATACTTTATTATGAATTTTTAGTGGAGCCCCAATAATTATTGTTGCCATTGCATGTTCAATTCTATTTATTTTGATAACTTCATTTCTCATCATTTGAACCATCATTTGAATAACAAGTTGGATTTTTTTTAGTATTGTTTGTTTCAAAATCACATATTTCATTTATCATGTAGAGATTTGTAGACACCTAATATTTCCCTACTACACTCTTGTTCTAATTGACCAAATAAATTTCACATCACGTAGCCAAATCTCCTTCATCTAATGTCCCCTACCTAATTAATTATTTACACCTCACACATGACTAAAATAATTAAATAATACTATTAACCCCTTTTTTTTATCTCACATAATTAAATAACTATAATTATTTACACCCATTTTTCATCTCAAACATAGCTAAAATAATTAAATAATAATAATATTGAATTATATGGCTATATTCTCTCCATCAAATTCCAAGTACAATGGGGTCTAAAGTACACTTGTTCCCCAAATCCCTCATGGTTGGAATATTATCTATGCTACTTTCCAAGAATACAGGGGTTCTAAGTACATTTGTCCCACACATCCCTCATGCTTTTAATATTCTCTCCACCAACTTCCAAAAATAAAGGGATCCTAAGTACACTTGTCCCTGACATCCCACATGATTGTAATTGTAATGAAGAAAATTTGACTCTAACAAAAGAAAAATAAGGTTCCTTTGAGAGTAAACTTTGCTTATTACACTTAGATTAATCTATGATATTTTTTTAAATAGAAAAATAATAGAAACTAACTAATATGCTTAAAAGAAACAAACTGTTGAAAATAAAAAAGAAATATAATATTTTGATAATAAAAATGAAAAATAAAGATATCAAAGAATCTAAAGTTCAAAGGAAGAATTCACTAGCCAAGGCTGCAGTGTGTCGTGCAAATGTCCACACATAACACTATTGTCCATATGAATAGCAAGCAAGAAGTGTCTATAAAATGTGAAAATCAACAAATCCGCAAAACTCAAAAACAAGAAAACACCAACAAATACTAAACAAAAAATATAAAGAAATAAATTAGGGTTTAAATAAATAATACAAACAAATTTAGAAATAAGAAAATATTTGCAAACCTTTGTACGATTGAGTGCTCTTAAAAAACTTACAACTATAAGGAAAATGAACAATATTTGGGGCTATTTGGAGATTTGTCTAAGTCAAATCCTTGTTTTGGTGTTTCCACCTCCATATCAACCAAGATAGATAGAAAAATAAATCTAGTGTGTGTTCTTACTCTAAGTACATCTAGAAATAAGAATAATGATAAAATAAAATGAATAAATAAGGGATGTGATAATTGGAAGGTGCTCAAGAGCACAAGAAAAGGAAGTTGTAATAGCAACAAGAATTGAAAGTTTATATTGCTTGTATAGGCTTAAGGAAGCCAAGAGAGAAAGAGAGCGAGAAAGAGAGCTTGGATAAACTGTTGTAAGAGAGCTTGAGAGTGCTATGAGAGTCAAGAGAGACAAGATAGAGAGAGAGCTTGTCAAAATAAATAAATAAATTTAAAAATGAGAAGAGTAGGGAAAAGAAGTTTGTTGATGAACCATTTGGAATTTTCAAAATCATTTTCATTGACATGTAAAGGAGACAAGTGGAAAATGTTCAAAAATGGCTTTTAAATGACAAAATGTTGCAAGACACTAGCGCAATGTATGGATGTTCGTGCTAGGTGCTAGTGTCGAGAAAATTTACACTTGAAAATGATAAGAAACAAAACTAACATAGGGCTAACACAATAGAATCAAGACAAAGTGGCCACTAGAAACTAGGCTTGAGCATCTTGAGAAGGAGTAAGGTTGATGCAAGGGCTGAAATGAGCCTACAAAAACACTAAGAGAATGGACACAAAACATAATTGTGAAATTGCAAGGGTATGCATTTTATGAAACTACAAGAAAAACTTACTATTTTTGGTAAGTGCATCCTGTTACATTCTGTTTAATTTTCCTATTTTAATTATTAAACTGGTATATTGATTATTTAATAACAAACAATTAGGCAAGGAAATTTGATTATGTTAAATATCTTTTGAAGTATAATTTAAGAATGATAATGATGGTGATGACTCATTATGTGTTATGTGTTTCTATAATTGTGTCAAGAAGTGTTGACACTTTCTTAGATTGGAGAGAGTATCATCAAGGAAAAGGTTTTAGCTGATAGGGGTAACTTGTCATGATAGAATCACACACACACATGCTTAGAATCATGTAGCCAGGTTGCATATGTGTTAATAAGATTAGTGTATATATGTGTTCCTTTTATATAGATGCAAAGAATGAAATCTAAACTAATCAAATAATCTGGAGAGCTCATGTTAATATTGGGTTATGAGCCAAACTTAGCACAAGAGTGTGCTACTAGTTGATATGTATTTGTACTTTGATATTCCATCAATTGAATGAGTCTAAAATAAATGGGAATCGACATGGGAATGAAAATGTCACCATTAAAATAATATATGTACATATTTCTTAAAGAAACTCAAATTTTATATGTTAAAAATATTATATGGAGTGGCATATTCACACCCTAAGTTTTATGGAATGTGCACCCCACACTTTATGAAATGAATCTGCACATTTTTCTTTGGAAACAAAATTACATTTTATATATGCATATATAGATATAAGTGTTTGTGTAGGTGCATTGAGACCTATGTGTATATTGACATAGGGAAAAGTTTAATCTATCCTTTGTGTAATGCCTATGTGGCACAACCATTTCCATTGAATACATTTATCGAAACAAAAGAAATAAAACCAAAATCAAATTAAAATAAGCTTAAAATTTCCTCTAGGTGCCTTGTTAATGTTTCCACAATTTGCATGGAAAGATATCATGGAGGATGCTGGTAGAGGATGTGTAATCCTGGCCTTATGCCTGCTAAATGCATTTTACTTAAAAGCTATAAATCTTCAACACGATATTTGGAACATATTGTTGGTGTAAATAGGTGTTTTACCTATCTAGGTACTATTTACATGTTAAGTCCACTTAGGTCCTAGGAGGGAATCTTTCTCATTAAGTGTTAGTTGTCACTAGATCTTATCATATCTTTTGTCATTTAATGATTGTGTCCTAAGTCATTTTAATATTTGTTGGGGTAGTTTTCTCATTATATTGGACTAAGACACATGTCAAGATCTTATCTAATCCTATCTCATGTTTTTTCCTTTATAAGAAAGGCATCATTTGTACATCCTAGATAATTTAGTTTAGTTGAGTCAGTCCAATATATCATTGCAATATTGAGTATTGCATATTGGCCATATCTTTGCATCCATGTTCTTGTTTTTACCTCTTGTAGAAGGTTGTTTTTGGTATTTGTAGGTGATCCTAGAGGCTTCAGTCCTTGAGTGACTCTAACATAGTATCAAAGCTTCAAAATTGCAAAACTCCTTAGATTTGAGAGTGATTCAAGCTTGATATTTTGCAAGGTGCACATTGGGGTCAAATGAACCTCGCGGTTGAGTCCAAAAGGCCCAAAAACCTTCATTTTCATATAAAATGCTTCATATTTGGGCAATTTTTT
>VDFB02058242.1:70589685-70626075 GCA_007258455.2 Sequoia sempervirens
CAATTGATTTAAAGTAGAAAATGATAGATGCTAAATAAGACATGAAAGCTCTTAATTGGAAAGCCTTATGTCAAGCATATGTTTCCAAATGAAGCTACGTCATGAAAAAGGGGTTGCTCCCAAAATGAAATCCCAAAATCACACATAAGGGATCCATGGATTCGGGGTCAATGTATGTCTTTGCTACAATGATAGTATAGAGCTCAGAAATGTCATCATTCCCAAAATAACTCATGGAACATGAAGAATGACACATATCTAGAGCGAAAACAAAGAAAAGATTTTGGATCAACATGGAAGAGACCTAAATGTCTCGATTACTTGCATCATCCCCAAAAGGAAAACACAAGACAAAAGAAAAGATAAAGGTTTATGACATATAGAAGAATGTAGATACAAATAGAGGAATGAACATGAAGACACATCAAACAAAACAATACGAGGGATCACATTGTGCACATGCAATTACACAAAGAACCTGAAAAAGAAAAAAAAAACAAAGACAAGACTAGTAAGGCACATTAGAGTCAACCTATAGCAGGTTGTTCGCATTCCAATCTTGTTCATCGTATGTGGAAGGCAGACAACTAGCCAAAGGGACAACATCAAGTACCAAAATAGGACAAGGCTATCTACCTCCTTACCTCACTAAGTGTAGGACAAGGATGAGCCGAGATGACTGGTGAGGATGAGCTCCTTGCAATATAGAAAATGATTTGAAATGAATGTAAAACATGTAATAGTGAGTACACTATGATCCTACAACTACCACATGGCAAGGATCAAAGTTCATGTGTAATTGCTATCCAATTATGTTATAAGAAATGTTAGGAGGAGAAAAATCACTCAATATCAACTTTAATGCATGACACTCATTAGTAAGATGTTTCGAGAGTTCTATGATATGCACAATAATTCATGCTCTTACTCTTGTTGCTTCTACTGGGAGGTGGCAATTTAATCTAGCCTAGATGAAGAAGTTGTTCCATTTTTTGGTCACTTTCTATTGTAGTATGTAGGAATGGCAACTCTTTGAATTTATAAGGTTTATATTTATTACTTTTTTGAGAAGCTTGCTGAGGTGGGTTTGAAGGAGGACATAAAATGATCCTATCATCCTTGTGAGGGATTTTTTCATTATGAAGGACACTTGTTTCCTTAAACGATGTGGAAGGGGGAGGATATTGATATCCTAAAACTTTAGTATCTTAAATTGGGATTTGTTCTAACAACTTATGAATATCATGCTCATTTTTTGTGTCACATCCTTGCTTAGCTAAGATCTTATTAAAGTCTTGGCCATAAGTCTCTTCTATGTTGATGGGTATGTTGATGACTTTATTAACATAGGATGGATGGGTATGCACTTGGTTAGAGAGACTAGGTTCACTCATGGTTGGAGGTTTATGCTTGGTTTGTGACTCAATCTCAGGATGTAAAAGACCAAACATCTCTAATGGTGGAATAGTAGGAGGTGTTGGTTGTTGCATGGAGGGATAAAACAATGCATTGAACATTCTCAAGGTTGTTAAGACAATTACATATGGAATTATGCATGCTTTCATCATCTTAACCTAAGATGTCAACTTCGCAAGGAAATTAATTAGGGGTTGGTTGAGCATGATTAGGTTTTATTGCATTAGGATCATTACCAAACACACAACTTGAGACATCAACTAAAGATGTTAAGGACTTCCATATATTACCAATGCACATGTCCATTATGAAAGAATGAATTGAAATGCAAAGAGATTAAATTTTTTTAGATTTGAACCAAGATAACTTTCTGATTATGCTACATATGTAAGAACCTAAAAATGATGTCTGTTAGATACAATTTTGAATTCAAGCAATGCACTGAATTTGAAAAATTAAGCTTAATATGAACAATTTCAGATAACACAAATTTTGGAAATTGAAACAACAAATTGAATATAGAAACACAATAAACAATGTTTTTGATGCTCAAAAACTCAGAAAAAGCCCTGATCAGGGACTCATTCCCCCATGGGCGAATGGGTCTCACTTTAGGGTTTTTAAAAATCAATTTACAAGTTTATGAGGTGATTTCTATGGTTTTTAGATTCTAGTTTTAGACGGGAGGTTACAGTTTCAAATTTTTGGAAAATGAGGTCTAAATGCAAGTGTAAAATAATGCTAAATGACAAACAAAAAAACCTAATCTGAGATGCAATTTTGATTCAATTTTCTGACTTAAATGATTGAACATGCAATGCTATCTAAATACTCTGCAAATTGACAAATATTTTTGAATTTTTCATATTTTAAAGAATGCAAAAGTGCAAACCTAAAACCCTAAATGAGATGCAAACTAATGCAATTTAAGAACCCTAAATGAGATGAAAATCAATGCAATGCAATGTAAAGTTATGCAAATCCTAGATCTAAGGCTGAAAATGGACTCCAAAATTAGTGCAAGTTATGATGCTTAAAGGTCAGGTTCACCAAAATGAAATAAAGAAAAATAGCGTAGGGGTTCAAAACATATGGTTTTATTCTAAATTTGGAATGCTTCACCAAACTTACTATAAATAGAAAGGTAAAAATGGGGTGTAATGAGCCTAGACCTATTTTCTATTTCATTCAGGAAATGAGATCCTCCAAGATAGAATTAACTTTCAGCCCTTAGGTGAGTCAATTCTATGGAATATCTACAAATTTCCTTTGTGTGTGTGGATGGGGGTCAAGGTCAAACAACACTTTTGGGAGAAAAACTAAAAATAGAAAATCAACTCCAAAATGTAATCTAACACTTGAAACAACAATATTAAACTGAATGTTAGTAGAACCAGAAAACAAATTGCAAATTTGAGAAGGGGAGAAAAGTGTTTACGCTATCACCAAAAGGTAGTTTTTGAAGGCTGACTGGAACTCATTCACCCATGGGCGAATGGGTCTTTTTTCAGGGTTTTTTGCAACTTTCAGGAGCCTCTCATGCTAATCTATAGCTTCTAATTTGTCCAAGTTTCAGTGTTGGAAAGTCAAAAATCAAATACGAAGGTTAGATTTCATAATTTGACAACTTTGACAACTGATAAGTAGGAGGTATCTTCCACAGCGTGTCAAATTATGATATTTCTATCAGGATTCAACCGTGTAGTTTTCGAGTCAAACTCATTGACCCATGTTTCATGAGTAGTGGTTCACAAGAACCCATCATGATGGGTTCTGTGAACCACTACCATGAAACATGGGTCAAATGAGTTTGACTCAAAACTACACGGGCTGGAATCTTGATAGTATTGAAAACATATCAGATTCAATCGCAGTGCTTTGAGTCAACTCATTGACCCATGTTTCATGATGGGTTCTGTGAACCACTACTCATGAAACATGGGTCAATGAGTTTGACTCAAAACTACACCTGGTTGAATCCTAAGCAATATCATAATTTTGACAAATTTTACAACTTTGACAACTTTTCCAATCTTGCACTTCAAAAGGTCTTCAATCCTTCTTCAACCTAAATCTACAATCACAAACACAAGAGAGAAAAATGTTTGTTTTTAGGTGAATGGGGGTTTTCCTTGGTCAAACCCCATTTTGGTAATCAAACCTTGAATTGAAATAGTGAAATGAAAGAGGGAATGAAGAATGAACAATGCTATGTTACACTCAACAAACCCTTGAATGAAACCTTGATAATGGAGATCTTGTAAGGTTTGCAACTTGCATGAAATGACTGAATTGGATGTGGATCTTGATTCTTAACTAATTCTTTGAATGCTTGAACTTCATCTTGAAACCTACATCATAATGTTAGCTCCAAAAACATGCATGATGCAATAATACTTTGACATGATGATTAGATCTCAAGATTGTTGTAATAAATGTCTGATATATCTACTCTTGAATGCTCTTGATTGCTCTTGAAATTCTTGAAGAATGCTCATAAAATTGCTTATGTAAATCTCTAGAAATTATAGGTGAAACTTAGTGATTTATGACCTTGTATTTATAGGTATGTATCCTTAATTTCCTGAAATTCAAATATCACAAGCTAACATTGAAATATGGATTTGGAGATGTTAAAATACTGCCAAAAACATAATTTAAATTTAGGTCCAAAGGTCTAGGGAGGACCCATTCACCCAGGTCCCTATTCCTAGAACACACATTGCTCAAAGTAAAGTGTTATGTATTGACATTAATTATTGTTGGGTTTCCCCTTTAGAAAATGTAATTTATTAGGCTTGTAAATGAATAAAAGGGCTTATTAAGGCCTAATTAAGCTCAATTTAATTAAAAGGGCCCAAACAAGTGTGAAAATGTAAAGGGATACATTTATAAACACTAAATTAAGGCATTACTAAGTTCATTTTAATTAGGAGAGCCCAAAAAGGTGTGAAAATGTAAAGGGATACATTTTTCTACACTACACATTTTAAACAAAAAATCACTATTACCATTCATGGTTAAATGTGCTTTTCAACTAATTTTATAGATGTATACATGAAAAAACCTAAATCCTAACCATAGAGGTAAGTATATAATCCCACATTAGTGATTCTAACTCAATCATAAAACTAAATGTTTATAGCATAATATAAGCTACAAGTATCACTTCAAGTTCCAAGAAAACTATGCTTACACATCTTAGAATTAGGGCCCTTCACATCACAATAAATCATTAGAAGAAAATATGTAAAACAAACTCAAATGACGACATATGGGTTGATGTAAAAATTTGAGGGTCAATTAAGAGGAAACATTTTTATGTTTAAAAAATCTGATAGTTGAGCCTCAAAACCCAAGGGTTGATACCCAATCCTTGCTAAATATCTGGTAACATCACTTATCTAAAAAAGCCTTGAAATATAGTTTCAATCTAGACTATATGTCTAGTCATAATGGATTAGACATATGTTCAATGCTAGAAAGATCACTTTATCTAATATGGTTGACAAATTTATATTTCTAAAATTTTAATAAAATTAATGAGTTTTGTGGAGGAAAATTTCTAGTTTCAAATATAAAAAATATTCAAAAATTCAACCCAATCTATATTTTTTATGATTTTCCAAACATAATTGCCAACAAAATAAAAATATTATAATTTCTTATATTTATAATAAATTTTAATTCAAAGACTTATTTAAAAAAAATATGTGAGCCCAAGCTAGATATCGTGTTTTGTACATTTAAAAAAAAGTTATGATTATTTTAGGTCAAATTAAGTGGGTCATGTAGATGAGGGTTTCATACTTTTACCTTATTCCTATTAAATAGTTAGTTAAAAAATTGATGCCAAACCTCAACACTAATTACATTTGTCCATAAAAATATTTTAAAAAAATACTTCTATTTACTAGTTTTTAGGTGGGTTGTACATGTGCATATTTTTCCCTTTATCAAAGTTGAAGATTAAAGCCACTTTTGTACATCCTTTTCAACCAATTTTTATCATTGAAGTATTAAAACAAATTATATATTTAAAAACTAGAAACAAAATTCTAAAGTTTATTTTTTTACGCTATATTAATTTTCTATCTAGAAGTGCTTCAAACCTTTACCCCAACTACAACTAAATCTAATTTTTAGGCAATTTAAAAAAAAAGATTTGGTCATTTTTAACAAGTCCGTTACCAATTATAGATCTTACAAGGGATTTGCCTAGCTATATTTGGATTTCACATGGTGCTGAAATTGAGTCATAAATTGCTTCTTTAATTTTTAATGGGCTCTTATCAATGGAGGTTCTAGATTTTTTAGCCAACTATTTTTGAGCCAAAGCTTTCTCATTTTACCTGGTGCATACTTTATTAAGGCCTTCCCAGTAGTACTATATTAACTCATTTGGGAGTTGCCAATCCTCACTACTTATGAGCTATGAATAGTAGGGGGATTTTTTTTGGTTTTGTCTTAGAGCTTAGGATAATTGGAATTAGATTCATGATTTCTCAAGCATTTTAGACCTAATCCTTTCTCATAGCATACACTCTTAGTGGAAGATGAGCCCAAAATTCTTGCTAAATTCACCCTGATTTGGCATGCTTTCGAATTAAAATTTCTTCTTAGGATTTGGAAAGATATAAACTTTGTTGTATTTACCAAGTATTTTGTTGATATTCATTTATCCTTTTATGCTAAAGCTATGCTTTGCTTCAATATTTTAATGTAGATTTAGGTGCAAGCTAACCAAATTTCACTTGAAGTGGCAATTTTTTAGGTGCTTTTAGATCATTGGAATAATACCTCATGTACAATTACCAAGGTACCACTGACTATAGTCTATATAGGGGTGGCTCTCACCCCATGAAAATTGATGTGGACACAATCAAAATACTCAGGGAGATCATCATTCTCAAACATATGGTTCCTAGTCCCCTCTAAGAAGAATAAGGGACTAGTCTACTTGTGGCTAGTCTCAACTATCTCACTCACCCCTAGTCTCCTCAGAGGCACATGGACATGGGCACTTGGTTGGCCACATTCTTACACTTTTTTGCCTTACTTTGGATGTTACCTACTCATGTCACTCAACCTACTTGAGAAGAAAATGAAAAAAATGATCACCAACCAGAAGCTTGTGCCTATTCATCCATACCCTAATGTATGGGGAAACTAAATGATTGTGACTCTGCTCTACCATTTAGTGATATAGCTCTTGCTACTTAACAACCTTATTTTTGTCTTTTGATGCTTTAGGTTTGGCCTCATATGCAATTTGTGTTAGTGTGAAAGTGTTATTACGTATCTTGTTTACTTTTGTATTATACTTAGTTGGTCCTATTCACACTACTCTTTTGCTCATCTAGGAAGATATCTCATTTTTTATCTCACCTCATATGAACTCATCATTTGCCTCTACACTTGCCCATAGATTCCTACATTTATTTCTCATTTGGAGGGGTAGTTAGAGTTTCAGTCCTACCTTCTTGCCTTTTTATACAACTCTTTTGTACAATTTACATCATGAACTGTATGATAATTTTTTAATTTTGTATATACATTTTGTGTAATATTTTTGATCTTGCAAGTAGATCTTTGTTGCTCCAACATTTTGAGGTGTGACTTCTTCCACCCATCTTTCTTTAAATATGTATATATTATTTTTTGTATACAAATGATGTATAATACTTAGTCACCATTTTTTTTAATAATTACTTGTTGATAAACATTTATATATCTAGCATAATTTTTAAAATAAATATTAAATAAATAATTTTACTATTAATTTTTAATTTTTTTAATCAAGCCAAAACTTGTAAAACATAAATATTTTTTATATTAATAAAATAAAAAATAATTATTACCCAAACTTACAACTGCTATACAACTAGCATACATATATTAAATATTAATAAATATAAAATATTTTTTATTCAAGGGGTAAACGCTTTTGACCAGAGCTATGAACCGGATACAACCATTCAACAATACCACCCCAACGGGGTTTGAACCTTGGTGGCAAGAACAACAATGCCACCAATAAACCATCACACCATGCCAATACCGGCTAATAAATATAAAATATGGGGAGAGTTATCATTCTATAATTTTCCTTTTTATTGATTCATCTTTGTGATCAAATCTTTGATTGCTCTTTGGATAAAAAATATTATTTATTTATTTATTTGTTCTTTTTGTTTCATCAAATCTCTTTGATTTGATTTTCTTGTTTCGTCAAATCTCTTTTATTTTATTTTTTTGTTCCATCAAATCTATTGTAGTTGCACTAGACTCCTCTTGTAAAATGTCCTAATGTGATCTAATGATATGAAGATTAAAATCAAAATAACTACCTAATTAAAAATATTGATTAATTTATTTGAGTGCATATAATTAATTCCATTTAGCTAAAACAAAAAAAATTCCGCATTAGATAAACTGCTTTAAAATTTGATTTAAAAATATAAATCTATTGATAAATACTTTATATTGCAATGGTTTAACACATACTCGTTGATTCTATTGTAATACGCCTTTCGACCTAATAAACACATAAATATTGGTGGCTATCCGTATGAGATTCCATCTATGCACGGATTTGTTAGTAGTATACTGCAACGGCGACTGAATATGGTCTAACTTGGATGAGCCATAACAGAATGGGAATCTTTGAAGTCTCATCTAATAGAAAACCTCCGGATCATTATAACAAAAAATTATACACCACAAGGGAAAGTAATAGCATCTGAAAACAAACAGAAATAATTATATAATTGTGAAATATGTACATTCATTAGTTATTCTATTTCATTTGATGGATGATCAAACTGCAACACAAAACACAACCAGGGAGCTATAACTGCTTATAAGAGAATAGACATAAAGACATCTTCTAGTGGAGTAGAAGAATATCAGAGGACAACTACATCCATCAAATGCACTTTGTAGAGTGGTGGATACCTGCTCCTGACGTAGGCGTTGATGGACTCCACGAACCGGCGGACATACACAGTATTAGTATGAGGGTTATAAGATTTCAGTGAACCTGATTTGTACTTTGCCATGTAAGAAGCAAATCTGAGCAGCTTTATGGCCTCTTCGTCAGTACAGTCAACATCAACGGACGCAGAATCCATATCATCGACTATTAACGACTTATTATGCTCCTCCTTTCCACAGCAAGAATCATACGTGAAGAGCTTGAAATCATCCTCCATCCTGCAATCATTATCATCACATACAATATAAATATCATGGGTTATTAGCGACTCCTGCGATACAACACGACCGGCCTTTAACGAACATATTTGATTAGTGTTGTCGAAGATCCACTCTATGTAAATTGAGTCACATTTTGAGTTACATTTCAAGTCACTTTCAGAGTCGCATTTGAACAAAAATGGGCGACCTTTACACCAAATCTCATGCCAAAAATGGTTAGACAAGGATTCAAAGTCAACAAAGGGTTCAAGCTGAGCTTTTGCACCTCCAGCAAGGAGAGCACCTAGTTTGCCCCCGTTAGCCAAGATTTTACAGTCAACTAAGGTTTCAAGGTG
The DNA here is from genome assembly GCA_007258455.2 of Sequoia sempervirens. Taxonomy (NCBI): domain Eukaryota; kingdom Viridiplantae; phylum Streptophyta; class Pinopsida; order Cupressales; family Cupressaceae; genus Sequoia; species Sequoia sempervirens. The sequence continues at coordinate 70,598,655 of VDFB02058242.1, forward strand.
AGATTTTGCACCTGCACCAACAAGCCCATGTATATGGTCCCTGCCAACCAAGGATACACAGTTAGCTAAGGATCCAGAGTCAGCTTTTGCACCTGCAGCAACGAGCACGCATGTATTGCCACTCACAATCTTTGATTGCAAGTCGTTACTGGGCTTCAAATTCTCCACCCAGTTTCCCCAACAATACGCTCGCCTCCTCACTGCCAAAGGCAGTAGGTCAAACAGCAACTGTACTGCACTGCACAAGATTTTATTGATAAAGCAATCAATGCACAGCCTCACTATTGTGCTGAATCCCATAAGTGCCGATGTGAAGCTTAGCAATGCAGGAATGAGCCAATGAACCTGCTTTTGAGTCTGTAGGAACAAACCCACAAAGTTTAATGTCTTCAGCAACTTATCCTCCGACATTAATAAGTTGACAGGCATAAAGTAGTCGTGGTCGAGACGAATAACCGCGCGGTTATCCAATATCACTGAATCCAGCACTTCTACAAACGTCATAATGTCGCCCGTGATCACTTCTTCCCATATTTCTTTATGGTCTCTCACAAACACTGTCTTTGAAGCTACTTTTTCAATGTACTTCACAGTTTCCCACATTTTATCAGTGATGCAATATGCAGGCTCATCCTTCATTAACTCTTCTTTCCATCCTTTAGCTTCGATTCAAACTTTACTTGCATCTTGTTTCCTTCCATTCGCTCCAGTACGAAATTTTGACCCAGGTACTTCATTGAGACTGACTCGCCATTCTCAGATTTCGCAATTATCTCGCCAGTACTGTTAGATTTGTCAGCATCCTTCCGCTTTTTCACTTTTGGCACATCTCCCGCTGTGGTGGCATGAGAGATCACTTTTTTGAAGACTCGACCTTCGAATCCCTGGAGCTGCTTGTAATCTGTGTAAGGGAAATAGAAGCAGTGGAGGAAGTAGGCAAGGGTGCAATGTATGACCGCCCATAGAGGCGTCGACTTCATGATCTGTAAAATTCCAAGGCTAAGTTGCAATGGCAGTAACACCCTGTTTACAACTTCCTTCAATTCTGGCATAGTTTCTACACCAGTGAACCACAATGATAAGCCTCTCATTTTCTACGCAATTCTACTCTTCTCTTCTTCCAATATATTCTTCTCCTACTTGTAGCTAAAGGAAAAAGTATTCTCTAATGCTATTCTTTTAATCTTATCCCTTAAGAACTTGCCACATGATATAGGCAGACTCGGTCAGTTCTTTCTTTTCTGCTTCCCACTAAATAAATGGTGGACGAATTGTCAGTGTCTTGATTGCTCTTTATTCTGCTTTCCTTTTCTGCCTTTTGTTAATTTTTGACCAATTTTTATTCTCCACGGCGAGGATAACAGCTGTCATGTGTTTTAGATTAGTTTTAGTTGTTCTCTGCTAACACCTCCACCCACCAAAAAAAATCCAACCTGTACAATGAGCGACCCTGGTGTGCTTAAATATTTTTTCTTTTCTTTTGCTTAGAATCTTGTTATGTGAGGATAGAAAATGCTGTTGTACTGTGTATATGGCAAATGCAAATTCACGGCTAGTAATTTATCTACAGAAAGTTCACATCATGACAAATTTATCACAAGTAAAATTCATCCCCATCAATTCACGGCAGAGGAAAATTAATCAAATTAATTCTAATGCGATTAATTTTTGTGTCAGTAAATTGCTAGTAGTGAATTTTACTTGAGGTGAATTTGTCATGACGGTGAATTGTTCGCTGTGAGAATTGCTGATGGTGAATTTTCCTAGAATAAATTGTTTTGGCCCACTATAATCGGTAATAGAAGACAAAACTTCTTCTGTGATCTCCTTTTTTAAAGGCATCTTCTTTCCTTTTTATCCTCTCTCTAATTATTTTTGTGAGGGTATTGATATGTATAGTGGTATTTTTTTTGGGGTATGAATTACATCTTGTGAGGATATCAAATGTATAATTCAACAATCATTTTATTCTTATTCTTTTTTATGAAGACATTAAATATATATATTTAGTGAATGTTTAATAATTTTATTTTCTTTCTTTTTCTTTTTTCACTATCTTATGAGAATATTAAATGTTATTATGCATGTATTGTATATTTATTTTCTTTTCTATTGTATTTAGTCAAATTAAGTGAATGTTTAATAATTTTATCTCCTCTCCATTTTTCTTTCTTTCTCTCTCTTGTTTTTTTCATTTTTTAAATAAATAACATAATATATTATTGTGTAGAAATTTTATACTTACAATTATTTTTCTAAAAAATACTATTATTGAAAGCTACACACATCTTGTTTGACATTATTTTTTTATTACATTTTTTTACTTGTGTCTAAGAATTACAAATAATGTAAGAAGGGTCTAAAGTCTGATAAATAGTTCTTAATTAAAATTTAATAATAATTGATTTGAATAATTTAATTTTAGATTCAAGAGGTTAGGGTCCTTACATAATAAGAGGTTTTGTATATTGTAATTAAAAAAATGTAAAAGATTCAAAAATATGTAAACTAATTAGAGTGAGAAAGGTGGGAGACCTTCAAGAAAATGAATGCAAAAAGTTTTCCCTTTGAGAATTGATTTAGAAACTGGAACAATCATATGATATATACATGTGAAAAAATCTTAAAAAATCACTCTTTCAATTAAATTTAATTGTACACAAGCTCAACATTTAACTCACATAAAGATCAATGTAATGCAAAAAACAATTCATAATCAAGTCTTCTAATAGAAAGAAAATAAAGTTATATTAAGAAGCAACTATTGACATCTTAATAAAATTGAAAAAAATGTTAGTTCTCATGAAATTTAATACATTCTATTAACAAATAATTGAAGACGACACATAAAAATACTTCAAAGAGATAAAAAAATTAGCCTTCCAAATGCTTAGAGAGGAACCCTTTTCATTCATATTTTTTCTTTTATAACCTCAATTATTATGTTTATACAGGTAATCCCCTCTAAACAAACAACCATGGACAACCCCACCTTTTATGTAAGAAGACAAGGACATCCAATTGAGGTCTTTGATTATCTTTTCTAAAATCCAAAACAATGTGTATAATGATATAATATCTTTTAGGTTTTAGAGTAGTTTGGTTTTTCTTTCTTGTGTTTTCTGTCACTCACTCCTCAAACTTTGGTTATTGGACATATGAATAGTTCATGTATTTTCATCTTCAACATTATTGTTTGAAAATCCATAAGAAATCAACATGTTATCTTAACACAAGATCAAGTAGAGATTCAATCTAATCAACAAATTTAGTACACCATTTTTATTTAATCAATTATCTTGAGTCATTTACTTTCTCTCTCACATTTATAAAATAATATGGAATGTGAGTGCTCTCCCCTAATTTTATAATAATTCAAATCTTCCTTTATGGATGACTTATATTACATATTTAATAAAAAATAATTTTGAGATGGTTAATCATATATATTCAAATGAGTACCTAATGAAACTCAAGAAATGACATGACAAGTATAGGTTAAGTAATGCCACTGTATATTATATATTTGACACAACTTGTGATCCATGTATTATAAATGTGATATTAGTCATCACTTGTATCTTATATATAAAGGAATTTTCTTGGATGCTTTCTATTTCTATTCATGAATGTTAGACTACAACATCAGTCAATAATTTTGGAGGATCAAAGTGAATGGGAGAGTAAAGTGAGATGATTACTTGTACTTATAAAATTATTTTACTATTCAATGGATTGTGGTCAACCATGCAATTCAAGTTTAGTTTCATGGGTTTAATTAATTGAATCACATAGTCCCCCTTCTATGGATAGGCCTCTTGCCTCCCTAGATCCATTAGTAATCAATCTGGATAGATTGAGGTTACCCCTCTCTAAATAATTGAAGGCCTATCTATATAGTAGGTGAATCTCATTTTCTTATTTACATCATAGAGGATATCAATAATTTTCTATTCTTGTTGAAAAATTATCCCCCCTTGACCCTCTTTTCTAAAACCCATTTGAGAATAAGTGCTTTCCTCACATTGTTGATCTCAATAACTAAAGGGTTTGTAGGAAACCATTGTGGGATGCTTGTCTACCCTATTTTAAGCTTATGTCTCTCCTATTATTCCAATCAATTCTAAATAAATTTATGCTTACAATCTCAAACTAGTCCAAACCATTCCCCTACCATTCCATTCTTGTTGGTTTTGATCTAATTTAATAATTTTGCTATTGCTACTCTTAATTGTTTGAGAGAATGATGAAATGACCAATCTTCATGTAATGATGGAGAGGTGGCAAGTGAGAGAAATAATGAGATATATAGTCGAGCTTACAATTCAATTTTGATTTGCTAAAATTGAGCGTCTCACAAAATTTATCACTTAGCTCTTAATGCACACCTTTTCTTGCATTAAATACAAAAGAGATTGTGTCTCTCCCTCTTTTATTGGAGAGCGCCTGAAGGCCCCCACATGAACAAACCATTCAATAAAAGATTAGCTTAAGATAACAAAATTGAGGGCCCTTATTTAAATTATATATAGTAAAGATAGTCAAGATGAGGGAATGAAGAGGTATTTTGCAAGGAGATTGTTGTTGCACACCTCCCCCCTCCTCTCTTAATGGAGTGACTCTTAATGAAGTGAGGCTGATTGAATGGTCAAGCCTCTCTATCTACATATAAAATTAAAGAGTACTAAAATATAATAAATATTTTACCTTTTTATTATATCTTTTAAGATAATTGATTATTCATTAAATAAAATATTAAAATATATTAAAAAGGTCAAAAAAAAGTTAATATATTAAAAAGGTTATACTACTTTTTTTGAACTGCCACCATAATAATATGACTCAATATTAATTAAGGACATTATGTTTCTAAAATTAATTATAAATGAATTAACATTTTCATAAAAAATATTAAAAAACACAAAAATTTTACTGTAAACATTTCAATTTATTAAATCAATATTCTTCAAACTATTATGATATTTCTATTTTCCTGCACTTTCTCCCTCTTTACGAGATTCCCTATCTTATCACATAGGTGAGGGTACAAAATTCTTATTTATATTCCCTATCTTATCACATAAGTGAGGGCATCAAATTCTTATTTATATCTCGCTAATTTTAAAAACTCGCTCAATTTTTACCATAAACATTTCAATTTATTAAATCAATATTCTTCAATTTTTTTTTTTTGATATTTCTATTTCCCCACTTTCTCCCTCATTATGAGATTCCCTATCTTATCACATAAATAAGGGTACCAAATTCTTATTTATATCTCCCTAATTTAACCCCTTTTTTTCCTGGCCGAGGAAAACATGTACACCGAACTGACCTTTCTGTTCTTTTCGCCCACTAAAAACATGTACACTAAGATGCCTCCCTAATGTTAAACCTTTTTTTCTTCTCCGTCTTGACATCTTCTCCATTTCTTTTCGTTTATCAAACTTGGGTATCAAATACTATTATACAAGATAATACCGTAACTCTTCTTTTTAACTTGGTATCAAATGCCATTACACAGATAAATATCGTATCTGTTGTCTTTTAACTTAGCCATGTTGGGATGAATGGTGCTTTACAGTCACCGTATATATGCTAAGTTCCCAGCATTGTTATTTTTCCCCCTTTTTCTTTGATATCTTTTCTCAAAGACTCTTGTTTTTCTTTCCATTCCACCATCTCTAAAAAAATAAGGTCACGAGATGCCTTTGTACAGTTACTGCATATTGCCTAATTTTGTCCGTTAAAAAGGACACAACACATGATATTACACTATGCACAGTCCCTCAGTGTGCTCTTAAAGCTCTTCCGAATGGAATTCTCATCTTAGCCTTTAAAATTTGTGGAATTCGATGTCAGTTGTAAAAAAATCGGTTTTAGGAAAATTCAACGTCAATAATTCATCATCAATAAATTCATCTCCAACAATTCATTGTCATGACAAATTCATCTCATGGAAAATTCAGCACCAGCAATTCATATCATATTGGTGACGGTGAACTTTCCATGAGATGAATTGTTGGAGGTGAATTTGTTGACGGTGAATTGTTGACTGTAAATTTGCTTGAAACAGAAGTGATTTCATTGGTCACTTGAATGAAACTTTTGTCACTAAAGTAACTCAAATATCTAAATGTCTAAAGTATAGATTCATTCCAGAAAACTTGTAGTGCGCTTACACAGAAAATTGAACCACTTTAGGCAATTCTCTACATGATTAGGGTCGGGTATCTATACCCACCATTTGCAGTACATGGCAATAACTGCCCCTCGCCACCCATAGAACACATGTACGATATTAGCATTGGATACCCTCTATCTTCTACGTATCCATGCCACGCTTTTAGTGGGGTTTAAAGAAAAAATAGCAAATATATACTGTGTGTACAATAAAATTTCGTACCTTCATGTGACAAGATTCCAAGGAAAATAAAATAAAAGATTTTTTTTTTAAGAACTCCGGGGTCCAACCGTGTAGTTTCAAGTCAAACTCATTGACCCATGTTTCATGAGTAGTGGTTCAACAAGAACCCATCTCTCATGATATCGAATGGTCCAATTAGCACTCATTGCATCTAGGTGATGCTCACAGAGTGAAGCACTGGTCCGTCGAGGTCATCCATCTCAAGACGCTCAATGCCGCTTGCGGAGTTTCTCCGCTGCCAAGCCCCGCTGAGTTGCCTCATTTTCAGTAAACTCCGCCATGTTGTGCCTATGAAATCATTCGAGCATAAGGAAGCTTTCTAAATTCTCATCAATTGATAGTGTATATGGTAAAGCTTTCAGCTGGGCCAAGTAAGTCACTGATGATATCGTTATCGTGTGACAATCGGGCTGAAGCTTCGGAAGCCAGTCCTGTTGACTCCACGTTTTCAGCAGTGGTTCGTCAGGTAACTCATTCACGAGATAACGGTTCACTAGCACTATTGCAGGCCCACGCCACAGTGAAAGATCGGCCCCGCTCCCGACCATCTCAAGACGCTTCAGCCAAGTGCTGCGCACTGCGTGAAGCCCACCGCCAGTTACTTCCATTTGCAAAATTTCAGCGAAGTGCTGCGCCTTGGCGAACCATTCATAACAGAGCCCCTTTAGCCCCTGACCGACCGCGCTTCACCGCGGAGCATCACCTGTGATGCAAATGAGTGCTAATTGGACCATTCGATATCATGAGAGATGGGTTCTTGTTGAACCACTACTCATGAAACATCATGGGTCAATGAGTTTGACTAAACTACACTCTGCTGAATCTTGATAGCAATATCATAATTTGACACACTGTGGAAAATAGCTCCTATTTAACAATTGATGAGCTAAAGCGGCTCTATAGTGAATGGTTCATAAGGCACAAGACTTGCTGAAAGTTTTGCAAATGGGGTTGCAAGCTAAGTGGGCTTAACCTTGAGAAAACTCCCCGTTGCCTTTGAGCCGAGCAAAGATCGGGATGGGTGACTCCTGACTAATTGCTTCACTGCGGAGCATCACCTAGATGCAATGAGAGCAAGTGGACAATTCGATATCATGAGAGATGGGTTCTTGTTGAACCACTACTCATGAAACATGGGTCAATGAGTTTGACTCGAAACTACACGGTTGAATCCTGATAAGCAATATCATAATTTGACACGCTGTGGAAAAATACCTCCTACTTATCAATTGATGAGCTAAAGGGGCTCTATTATGAATGGTTCATAAGGCACAACACTTGCTGAAGGTTTTGCAAATGGGGTAACAACTCAAGCGGGCTTAACCTTGGAGAAAACTCCCTGGTTAAGCGCGCTTGAGCTGGAGCAGTACTGGGATGGGTGACCTCCCGGGACGGACCAGTGCTTCACCTCTGTGAGCATCACCTAGATGCAATGAGTGCTAATTGGACCATTCGATATCATGAGAGATGGGTTCTTGTTGAACCACTACTCATGAAACATGGGTCAATGAGTTTGACTCGAAACTACACGGTTGAATCCCGATAGCAATATCATAATTTGACACGCTGTGGAAAAATACCTCCTACTTATCAATTGATGAGCTAAAGGGGCTCTATTATGAATGGTTCATAAGGCACAACACTTGCTGAAGGTTTTGCAAATGGGGTAACAACTCAAGCTGGCTTAACCTTGGAGAAAACTCCCTGGTTAAGCGCGCTTGAGCTGGAGCAGTACTGGGATGGGTGACCTCCCGGGACAGACCAGTGCTTCACCTCTGTGAGCATCACCTAGATGCAATGAGTGCTAAGTGGACCATTCGATATCATGAGAGATGGGTTCTTGTTGAACCACTACTCATGAAACATGGGTCAATGAGTTTGACTCGAAACTACACGGTTGAATCCTGATAGCAATATCATAATTTGACACGCTGTGGAAAAATACCTCCTACTTATCAACTCCGGGGTCGCTCATTGTGCGGTTGTCCAATAGGATTTTTTTGGTTTGTGAGATAAGCACTGACTAAAGCTAATCAAATCTATCTTAATAGATGCTATTCTCACTTGACAAGATAGGGAATCTAGGAAAAAATGGTAAAAAATGTAACGAAGGCAGAAAAGGAAAGAATTACAAAGTGCAATCAAATCACTTTACTGGTTGGTGAGGCCTGCTTTTAATTTATGGAAAAAATAAATAACTGATCTAGTCTGTCCGTGTCTTGCGACGAGTTCGGGAAGGAATAACATCAGATAATATATTTTCCTTAAAGAAGAAAAGGTGAGTCGAATTAAGAGGAAGATGAGAGGCTTATCGCTGTGGTTCGTTAGTGTAGAAACTTTGCCAGAATTAAAGGAAGTTGTTGGCAGGGTGTTGGTGCCATTGCAGCTTAGCCTTGGAATTTTTCAGATCATGAAGTCGACGCCTCTTTGGGCGGTCATAAATTGCACCCTTGCCTCCATGCTCAATCACTTCTATTTCCCTTTCACAGATTACAAACAGCTTGAGGGATTCGACGGTCGAGTCTTCAAAAAAGTGATCTCTCATGCTACCACAGCAGGAAATGTGAAAAAGAACAAAGGTCCTAAGAAACCTAAAAAACCTAAGAAAGAAAGGAATTCTGAGAATGTTACGTCAGTCACAGTTGAGTACCTGGGCAAGAAGTTTGAACTGGACCGAAAGCAAGGAAACATAATGTTAATAAAGGATGGGCCTGTATATTATTACATCACAGATAAAATGTGGGAGACTGTTCTGTACATTGGAAAAGTGCCTGGAGGGACAGTGTTTGTCAAAAACCATAAAGAACTATGGGAAGAAGTGGTCACGGGCGACATTATGGAGTTTGAAGAAGTGCTGGATTCAGTGACACTGGATAACCGAGCGGTTATTCGTCTCGATAATGATCTTTCTGCCTGTCAACTTATTAAAGTCGGAGGATAAATTGCTGAAGATTTTAAACTTGGTGGGTTTGTTCCTACAGACTCAGAAGCATATTCATTGGCTCATTCCTGCATCGCTAAGTTTCACATCGGCAGTCATGGGGTTTAGCACAACACTGAGGCTATCTATTGATGGCTTTACCAATGCAGTCTTGTGCAGAACAGTACAGATGGTGTGTGACCGACTGCCTTTGCCAATGAGGAGGCGGGTGTATTATTGGGGGAGCTGGGTGGAGAATTTAAAGCCCAGTAATGACTTGCAATCAAAGATTGTGAGGGGCAACATATGCGCCCTCGTTGCTGGAGGTGCAAAAGTGGACTCTCAGTATTTGCCTGACCGCGTAATCTTCGCTGACCTTTCGGTTCCCAATGAGATTTGCTCTGAATTTCGTCGTTTTTTGTTCAAATGTGACACAAAATGTGACTCTGTTTATATAGAATGGAAATTTGACAAAAATACTCAGACATGTTTGTTGAAAGCCGGTCGTGTGGCATCGAAGGAGGCTAAAACGTTAAAAGCCGATGATATTGTATGTGGTGATGCTGATTGTAGCACGAAGAAAGCTATGAAAGTCTTCACGTCTGATTGTTGTATGGCGGAGAAGTCGTTAATAGCAGATGATATTGATACTGCATCAATCCATGTCGATTGTAGCAAGGAGGAGGCCATAAAGCTTTTCATATTTGCTTCTTGCATGTCAGAGTCGAAGAGTTCAGGTTCACTGAAATATTGTGAAGGCAATAATGTATATGTCCGCCACTTCGTAGATTCGATCAAAGCCTCTGTCAGAAGCGGCTATCCACCGCTCTACACATTGCATATGGAGGATGTAGTTGTCTGGTGATATTCTTACACTGCATTAAAGGATGCCTTATTTATATTTTCTTATAGTAAGTATAGTTCCCTAGTAGGGTTCCTCAATAGCTAAATGAAAGCAGTAGGTTGCTAGAGAAAAAAATAAAGTAATGCCAATAAGAGTTGACTTAAAGTTATAAATAATTGTAAAGGGATGCATCTTGTTAATATAGGTATTTGATATATGAATATTGTAATGATCTTTTTTCTAAAATATTTGGTTTTTGTCTTAAAAAATAAGATTTATATATTGTAATAAAATTATTATAATGATTTAGTGATGCTAGTGATTAAAATATCTAATTAAGTATTATGTTAGTTATTTATTAATTTGGGTGTCTGATGTGAAAAAGCTTTGTAAAAGTCATGTTGTGTTGTATAGAATATTATCATTCAAAATAATTTAATATTATTATAATCATTCAATGTTATTGACTATGTTATTATGGTTTATATCTTTCAACATTTTGCTTTTCTATTTTTCAACATGGTATCAAAGCTTGTCAAATTGATTCTGCCTTGTGGAGTGAAAAATAAAATCAGATTTTGCATGAATAGAAGACAACATGAAGGATTTTGTGTGGTGCCTCGCTCCCATTGAATCATTTTTTTAGAGTTACATTCCATAACTAGTTTTTTTTGGGTTTAAAATCACAAAAATTCAATGTGACGTTCATTGAAAAATAAGTTTTAACATTAAGGTCGTTTTTTAATAAGATAATAACTCATTCTTTTTCAATATTTAGAAGCTATGATATCTCGATTATTATATAATTTTCTTTCATTTTAAAACTGATTGTAGAGAGCTTGTATCAACATGTGTTGGACCTTTTTATTGAATTTTATTATTATTAAAGATATATAAAAATGAAGATTTCATATTGGTTGCACCACTATTTTTTGTTTTAAAGTCAAAGAAAGTGAGTAGCTTATGTTTTATGTTAAAAGAAAAAAACATTTTTGGTATTTACATTTTTGTTTGAGTAGATTTTCTTTTCTTTATCTATTTAACTTTATTTTTTCTATTTTCTTTTGTTATGTTTTTATTATTTTGGGTCTATTTTTAGATGGTATTAGAGATAAGTTAGAGCTAGAAAGCTTCCAATAGGGATGGGATATTTTGGATCTCTCTTAGCATCTAACATATTATGGAGTTAAGATTTTTTATAAAATAAAGTTCAATAGCTGGGTAATTAAGAGCTACACAGAATAAATTAATAATATAGAGATACATCATAAAAGTCAAGTCTATAAATATTTTTTCTATTCATGTGTTATTTAAATGTTTTTAATGCTTGTATATTTCCTTATAATTAGAGTCTAAGTATTTAAAGAATTGAAGGTTTGGGAAAAACTTGTTGGAATAATGTGTAATTGTTTCCATATTAAACAATACCTAGAATAAGATGTAAATATTCATTCAATAGTTTCTAGAAGAGTGAAAAGTATTAAATTTTTGTAGTGAGTTTCATTTTTATTTAATATAACATGTCAGCAAAGTTTCTAGAAAACTCTTAGATCCTTTTCAAATTTGAGGCATATTTAATAAATTTTCAATCAAGTTGAATACAATAATTTTGTTTTAGTATTCTAGTGTGTCTTCTATCCACCATCAAAGTGGTGCTAGAACAAGTTGATTGTGGGTGAGAAAGAATTATGGATGAAGAAGTCACAATTGTTTAAGGGATTGATTATAACTTTAGAATAAAACTTAATTGTAGCTATTACTACCACTAGATCAGAGAAGAAAGATGATCATAATTATCATCTTTTGGGAAAAAAATCCCCACACTCCAAAAGTACAACCCAATGTATTAATATATAAATAATATGGTTACAATACAATTCTAGAGCCAATCTCTTATAGGAGTCTTCTACAATAATATTTTTGGAGCAATTCTAACAGCATAATAGTACCTATAATGACATCATCATACAAACTACTCCACAAGCATCATATTTATAGAGTTTACAATTGCAAAATATGAAAATTCTAGAATTGGATGACATAGAAGGTTACATGGAAAAATATGACTATTTGTATGTATACAAAATTATTCCTCTACATTCTTAATGCCTCCTTGCATGCCATCACCTCCTCAATATGCAATGAAATTTCCCTTTCATGCATAGGCACCTACATAGCTAGGTTCCACTTGTCATTTCTTTTTCTATTTCATGACTCTTACAACTCTCACAATCTGTCATTGTCAAAATCAATCATAAATTTTTAATAGACTCTTACAACTAATGAAACATGCCAAAGATTAAGCTTCAAAAAGGGGCCCACAAAGTTGGATTCGTATCTCCTCAAATTGAGAATGCATGTAATCCTAGTCACCTTACATATAGGATGACACCTCACCATGCTAGGTCTCACAAAGTGACATCATTAGATGAACATAAAATTATAAACATAGGAATAAAATGATTAATTAAATAATAACAAAAGTTGGAAATTGCAAAGGTTGAGACACCTTAATCCCAACATATATTTGGATTATAGTCATGAATATAATTAGTATTATAATTCTTTAAATGTGTTTTCTATTTTAAATAAAATATTGGATTCCTCTAATTAAGGGGATTTCTATCCAAATTCCCACTTGCCAAATTCCCACTTGTCAAAGTAACTATCGAAAGTAAAATAACATTAAATGGTCATTTTAGAGATTTCTTAAATACTCTAAAACATTATGTAAGTAATGAAGAACTAATATAAACAAACTATTATTTTATTAATTTTGATAATAGAAATACTAATAATAACCCTCTATTAATATTTGAAATTTATCCTTGAAGTCTACTTTTAACACATCTATAAATAGTTATTTTCCTCTTATAGAAAAAATATAAAATATCAAAAATAGGCAATAGGCACTTTTGAAAGCTAGAAGGATCCCTATACCTTTATATATTTGATTACTTGATACACTATTACTACTTGTAGTTATGTCACCACCTATTTTGACACAAAAAAGATAACAAAATATGTAAGGATATTACTAGTTTTTAAAACACCTCTTATGTAAGATAAAAAATATATTTCAAGACTCCTCATCTCTAAAATTTAGGCAATCTTTGGTATCTTTTGAAGTCTTTATAATGACCTATCCTCTAATTGACTCCAAAAAAAAAATGTGACTAGTGATGTGGGATTTCATAGTGGATGCATGTCAAAACTAAAAAAAACATACAAAAAGTTACTAATGTCAACTTAAAAAATAGTTCATCCTCGCCCTTGTCCTCCAAAATATTTCTTATTTTACAAATTGATCTAATTTAGTGTAATCCAAAGTAAACTAATTGGTATGGAAACTTTTGTTGATATATTTGAGAATATGTCATACACTTGATGCCAATTATTAGAATTTAATTGAACTTGGAAGTATATATACAATAAAACATAATGTGAGGGGAACAATGAAACAAGAAAATTAGGACCACATTTATCATTTTAACTATCATTGCACTCACATCATAGCACCATGTACACACATTGATTTTAATTTTAAGTTTTTCATGTGTGATTTTTTTACATTGAATTTAATTGACCGACCATAGTAGTATCTAGCTCATTGATAAAAGCAAAAATTACTAACTCTTGGAATAATATATCAAAGTTTACAAAGGCTTGTAAATATTAATTTGATTTAGTTGTAATTGATAATATTCTATGTAGCCTCCCAAAAGTAGTCTAGTTATACTATTATAAATTGTTAGGAATATGATCATAGAGAAACATAAAAAAATAAATTCAAAAATAATTTAACATAAAATTAACGCAAAATAAAGAGGCATAAATATACATGGTTAACCCATAAGGACTATGTCCATAGAGAAAAAACTAGTCCTTCCTTTATTTCATAATGTAAAATCAAGAGATACAACCTACATCATATCCGTTGTATGTTATGTACTTAGAGATATGATATTACTAGCACTTGCACCTCAACGAGGTGCAATGGTTACGCCGATAGCAGGATATACTCTGCCAATATATTGAAGGGCAGGGTTAAAAAGCGCAGGAAAATGTAAATTGCTTTTCTTAAGACTAACTATTTATAGCAAAAGTCAATTGATGATGGTTTCACAATAGGAAGACCTGTAACTTCAAAGGTCGATTGGATTAAGTACAGCTGTTACTGGTTAATGATATACCTTGTAACCGAATGTAACATAATCAAAAAATTTATAGCAGATAGCATTATACAGGGAATATGTGCATTTTTGTATTAATGATTATTGTAGTATGAAGTGTTTCACTGTTCCGTCAACCATGAGTTTAGCTTTTACAAGGAATAATTAATAAACAATTCAAAATATTTATAAAAAGAATTATACCAACATCTTGAATATCATGGATACAAGAAAGTTTAAACCTGAGAGAGATTAAAAAGATTTGAAGGAACAATGTGTTGGTGTGAATAAGTCTTGTACCTAGTTTATTCCTTTACTAGGGACTTAGGGGACTTAATTCACATGTTAAGTTTACTTAGGATATTAGTTGTCATATCTAGATAAGTATTAGTTGTCTTATCTAGAATTTCCACTTTCCTAGGTAGTTATGAGTTAGTTGTCTCATGTGATAGGATTAAGACACTTGTCATGATCTTGTCTTATCCTATCTCTCATCCTTGCCTTTATAAGCAAGGCATCTCTACATATTTGTAATTTGGCATATAGCATTGTATAGTATTGCATTGATCATATTGTATCATATTGCAATCCTTGTTTGGTGGAATAGCATCTTCCATTGTTGCTTCTCTCTATCTCTTGTGGAGGTTCTTTGGCGTTGCAGATTGAAGATCTTGGGTTGTTAACTCCAACATGGTATCAGAGCTTTGAATCTGGCAAGCCCCTTCCATTTCTTTATTAGAGAGTTTCCATCAATTTCTATTGTCATTATTTTGAGTTCTTGTATCCTATATTGCATGCTTGCATTTTGGTGAGATCTGGTGATTGCAGCGCTTTTGGCTATAGTGGCAGTATTTTAGGCTATCCCATTGCGTCCAGGAGGCTCGAAAAAGTTAGATCTGGCTTTTGTTTCACTTGATTTCGTCACCATTTGCAGCTTTGGCAAAGAAGGGTTTCGAGCTCAGATCTGGTGAGCAACATTTTACAGGAGCACTTTGAGCCAAAATTAAGTCTGCCATTGTGTCCGGGTGGCCGTTTCCAATCTTTTTGATATATAATTTGCCTATATTCGGCAAAAGTTGTCTTCGGGGCAAAAATTTTTTAGCAGAGGCGGCCGTACGGCCCCCCCTGCGCAGGTACGCGTGTCGTCAGAATTTAAAAAAAAAATATTCAAAAAAATTCTTTATTTTCTGGTCGACATTTTATTTTTATTAAAAAAAATTTAAAAAAAAAAATATTTGTAAAGCGCTTTTCAGCGCTGTCGGCTTTGTTTAAGCCGCAGACTTCAAGTCTGCGGACCTTTTTTTGTCCGCGGGTTTTATACAACCCGCCAGTGGCTTAAAAGCCGCCAGCGGTCTCCACCGCCACCTGCCGCTGTCAGCGGCCACTGCAAACAGCAACCGCCCCCGGAGCCGCTAATCGCCAGCCGACCACACCGCGTACAGACCGCCGACCGCCGACCGCCGACCACAGCCGGTAGCCGCCAAACCCACGGGAGCCGCTAACAGTCACCGCCGCCGACCGCTCCGCTAGCCGCCAGACTGCCAGCGGTCAGTAAACCGCCGGGATTTTTTTTCAGCGCCCAGCCCGTGGTCACATTGCCGACCGCCGGCCAGCCCCCGAGGGCTTAATTTTTGCGCCTGTTTAGCCTTCAGAGTGCCTAAAATAGGCCCTTTTTTCATTGTTGCATAACTTTTCGCCACGACATCGGATTTTCGTAAACAAGATATCGTCGGAAAGCTGGTTCGACGAACTTCGCAGTGGTGCAGGTTATTTTTCCAGATTTTTCCAGTTTTTTCCAGATTTTTCAGCTTGAAGGCACAAGTGCATTTATTGCTTTTTTTGATGTAACTTTTGCCAATGAAGTCGAAATTTGGCAAAATTTTTTTTGAAATTGATCAGAAAATTGCAAGGATTCTATTTGTAACCTCTGTTTTCATCTTTGCAAGCTCCTTATTCTGAAAAATTGTAAAAATCACCGTGTGTTATAAACGGTTGATTTGAGCTTGTCACTTGTAAAATTGCAAGTTTTGTTCATTGTAATTTGCTGGGGGGGTTGCAAAATCAGTTTTTAATACATTCTGGGGGGGTGAAAGGCACAATTTAAGTGCCACATTGTCCTTTTCTTTTGGTGATTCATGGCGGATCTAAGGCAAATTGAACCACTCACTCCACATAATTATCATACATGGAAGCTAAAAATGACTCAGTTGTTACAATCTAAGGGTCTATGGCCAATGTTAGATGCAGAACAACCTGAATTTACAAGGGATTATGAAAAGTTTGTCCATAGATGTAAAATGGATGAAGCAAAAGGGCTCATTGGCTTACATGTATCTGATAATCTGTTGTTTCATATTTCGGAGTGCAAAACACCTAAGAATGTTTGGGACAAACTTGAAGAATTGTATGGTAAAGTAAATCATTTCAGAACCTTGCAACTTCAAGCAGAACTTCAATCCCTCTCTCCAGATGCGTTTCCTTCAATGCAGGATTTTCTTGCTCAATTCAAGATGATTTTGTCACAGTTGAAAGGATGTGGACGTGATGTATCTAGTGATGAATGTATCTTCTTGATTCTGTCTAAGTTAAAGGGCCCTTATCAAGTGTTTTCTTCTACTTTCTATTCAACCATGGATGCAATGGGAAAAGATTACAAAATTCCTACATTTGAGTTATTTTGTGAGCGTCTTACTAGGGAGGAGGCCAAGTTAATTCAGTTGGATGCCTTACTTAATTCTAAGAATCATGCTCTAATGGCTCAATCATCCAAGGGTAAAGGAAAGAACAAGAAGAAGCCCAAAGCAGAATCATCTTCTGGTAGTGAGAATCCCTCCAAACTGAAGCCGAAGAACAATCAGAAGTCCACTCAATCTCCTTCTTCTTCTACCTCTGGAGATTCTTCTTCCAAGTCCAAGAAAAAGAACGGAGATCCTTGTTCATTTTGTGGCAAAACTGGACATGATGCATCTCATTGCTTTAAGAGATTAGAGGCCTTGGAGGAAGCTATGAAGAAGCACAATATTTCAGTGGCTAAGCCTTCTTCATGGGCAAAGGGCAAGCTCTTTCTGCACGAGCTATGCATTCACCTTCAGATAGTTGGATTCTTGATTCAGGTGCCTCACATCACATGACAAATTCACGTGAGCTTCTTGATTCCATAGTTCATACTTCTACTTCTCAGATTGCAGTTGGGAACTCTTCACAGATTCCAGTTTTGGGGACAGGCTCCGTTCAAATGCTAGATGGGTGCATTGAGGATGTTTTACTTGTTCCTGATATTTCAGCGAATCTTCTTTCCATATATCAGATTTGTCATTCTGGAGATGGGAAGTTAGTTGAGTTTTCTCCACAAAATGTGACTATTAGACAGTTGCAAGATCCTGAGAAGGTTGTCGCAACAGGGGTAGTTGATCATGAGAATCATTTGTATCAATTTGATGGATTTGAGTCTTCATTAGGGTCATGTTTTGTTGCTCATGCTGATTCAATGAGCAAGCTTTGGCATGAGAGATTTGGGCACTTGAATTATAGATATCTTCAGCAAATGAAAGCACGTAACTTAGTGGTTGGTCTTCCAAAGATCACTTGCACAGATGGTGTTTGTCAAGGATGTGTTCTTGGCAAGCAACATCAAGATCCTTTTCCTAAGGGTCACGCTACACGTGCAACCACACCCCTTGAGTTGGTCCATAGTGATCTTATGTCATTCCCAACTCCTTCTTTTTCAGGGGCCAAGTATGTGCTAACATTCATTGATGATTTTTCCCGCCGGACATGGGTCTACTTTCTGAAGCTCAAGAGTGAAGTCCTCACCAACTTCAAGACCTTCAAATTATTTGTGGAGAAGCAGTCAGGTTTTTCTCTTCGACAGATACGCACAGATAATGGGGGAGAGTATGTCAACCAGGCATTTCAGGATTTTTGCAGTGCGAATGGTATTCTTCATCAGCACACAGTTCCTTACACTCCTCAGCAGAATGGTGTGGCGGAGAGAAAGAACAGGACTCTCAGGGAAATGGCCAATTGTATGATTCAGTCTAGGTCCATGGCTCCCGCTTTTTGGGCCGAAGCTGTCAATTGTGCCAACTATATTCAGAATCGTATGCCCCACAAGGCAGTGCGAAATATGACCCCTGAGGAGGCTTGGTCTCATCGCAAGCCAAATGTTTCCTTCTTCAGAGTATTCGGTAGTGAGGCTTGGGCATTCATTCCGAATGGTCGGCGTAAATCCATGGAGAAGAAGAGTCAACGTTACATCTTTGTTGGCTATTGTGAGGATGTGAAGGCATACATATTGTTTGATCCTGACACACGAGAGGTTCATTTCCGACGCGATGTTCAGTTTTCTGAGACCTTCACCCAGCCAGATCCTCCTACAACTTCTTCTTCATCACAACCTACTCAGTCTTCTTCAGTTGATTCTACTTTGCTACTTGAGGAAGACTTTGATGATGGTCTTGATGAACCTCCTCCTCACTCACCCACTAGGCCACGATGGGCTCGAGTTACTCTTGAGGAGGCTGGTCCTCTTGTTGGTGATCCCACAGACACTCGCTGCACTCGTTCTCAGACTTCTGGAATTAGTCTTTTGAGTCATGCAGTTTCAGATGATCCTCATAAGTTTTCAGATGCTTCAGGTATTCCAGAGTGGGATAGTGCTATGGATGATGAGTATTCTTCCTTGATGAAGAATCATACTTGGGATCTTGTACCTCTTCCTAAGGGAAGAAAGTTGGTTCGATGCAAGTGGGTGTATCGTACCAAGTATGCAGCAGATGGTTCCATTGACAAGTACAAGGCTCGTCTTGTTGCAAAGGGGTTTTCTCAAGTTGAAGGGATTGACTATTCCGAGACCTTTGCCCCTGTTGCCAAGATGGATTCTATTCGCCTTGTCCTTGCTATAGCTGCATCTCAGGAATGGTCAGTGTTTCAGATGGATGTGAAGAGTGCTTTCTTGCATGGGGATCTTCATGAGGAGATCTATATGGAGCAGCCACCAGGTTTTGTGCAAGACTCTTCACTTGTTTGCAGGCTTCGACGTTCATTGTATGGTCTCAAACAAGCCCCTCGGGCTTGGTATGAGAAGATGGATAGTTTCTTGCTTGCTTTCGGTTACACTCGCTGCCATTCTGATCCCACAGTTTATACACAGAGACATGGAGAGGATCTACTTATACTTGTGCTCTACGTGGATGATTTGATTCTCACAGGGAGTTCTACTTCCATGATTCAGAGTACACAGCGAGCATTGATGGAGCGATTTGATATGACCGACCTTGGTCTTTTGCATTACTTCCTTGGTCTTCAGATTCATCAGACTTCTGAGGGGATCTTCATTTTCCAGCAGAAGTATGCTCTTGATTTGCTTCAGAGATTTGGCATGGCTGATTGCAAGCCTGCCCCTACTCCATTCCAGTTAGGTGTTGTACTGTCTTCCAGTTGCACTACTCCTACAGTTGATCCTACCTTGTATCGGCAGTTGGTTGGCAATCTTTTGTACTTGACACATAGTCGTCCTGATATTTCCTTTGCGGTTGGACTTGTCTCTCGCTTCTCACAGGAGCCTCATGAGAGTCATTGGAAAGCCGCCAAGCGTATCTTGAGATACATTCAAGGCACTACTTATTTTGGCATTCACTACACTTCAGGTGCATCAGGATTGTGGGCTTCGGCTCGAGATTAGATGGTGATGTAGTAGGTAAGTCCGCCGGCTTTGTCTTTTGCCTTGGTTGCAGTGCGATTTGCATGGTCATGCAAGAAATGACTGCTATTGCATTATCATCGAAGAATTTTAAATTATCGAGGAGTCTTTACATGTTGGCGTGGCTAATTCGGGAGGTTTTGTGGCACTGTCGGAGTTGATGGCCGAGTTAGTTCCTTCCACTGGAAGCCCTCTTTGGTGTGACAATCAGAGTGCCATTCATATTTCACGCAACCCAGTGGAGCATCAGCGGACTAAGCATATTGAGATCCACATGCACTTCATTAGGCAGCTCATCCAGGATGGTGTTCTCGGCTTGGAGTATTTGCCTACAGATCAGCAGGTTGCAGACATCTTCACTAAACCTTTGGCATCGCCTCGTTATCTTCAGTTGCGATCGATGCTTGGGGTGAAGGAAGTTGTCCTTGGGGGGTCTTGAGGAGTCCTCCTTCATTAGTTTTCTTTGTTTCTTTTCTCTCTCTCCTTTTCTCTGCTTGTGAGAGTTTTTTGTTTTGTACATGGGTACCTCATGAGGCCTAGTTGCCGGGACCCATCTTTTGCATTATGCATTGGTTTGTACCTCCCTAAGTTGCACTTAAGGGGGGGTGTTGGTGTGAATAAGTCTTGTACCTAGTTTATTCCTTTACTAGGGACTTAGGGGACTTAATTCACATGTTAAGTTTACTTAGGATATTAGTTGTCATATCTAGATAAGTATTGGTTGTCTTATCTAGAATTTCCACTTTCCTAGGTAGTTATGAGTTAGTTGTCTCATGTGATAGGATTAAGAAACTTGTCATGATCTTGTCTTATCCTATCTCTCATCCTTGCCTTTATAAGCAAGGCATCTCTAGCATATTTGTTAATAGATTGGCATATAGCATTGTATAGTATTGCATTGATCATTGTATCATATTGCAATCCTTGTTTGGTGGAATAGCATATTCCATTGTTGCTTCTCTCTATCTCTTGTGGAGGTTCTTTGGCGTTGTAGATTGAAGATCTTGGGTTGTTAACTCCAACAGATAGGAGTCAAAATTGCTTCAAAAATGCAATGTTGTCATAGTGTAATTTGTGTAAACTCATCATTTAAGTTGTAAATCCCTTAACCAATGGCTCCCTCTTTCAAAAAATAGTTGAGGGTCATTGGAAATGATATGTAAAATTTTATAAGGCCTCCTTTTGGTTAGAGGCGGAAGGTTGATTGGAAGTTGACATTTGAATATTAAAAAAACTCTATTTTCTTGATGATTTTCATGAGTTTTACGACTATTCCTTTAATTGGTGCCTTGAGATCTACAGCAGTATGTAAAAGCCCCTATAAACTGAATGGTTTGATAGAGGGTAGAGAACAATTTATTTTGTGGTGATTTGAATTGATTTCATTAAGTAAGAAATTTACTTCAATTTTAGTGAAAGAGGTGGATGCGAAACCCTACCAAACAAGGGTTTTGGTCACCAAAATGGTCATAATTCCCCATTTCCGTGGGAAAAATGTAAAGTGTGTGGTAGGAGAATGTTAGGTTTAGGGCCATTCTTCATGTTCAAATTTGTTTCAGAGTGAAAGATGGAGAGGTTTGCAAAAGTTATTTGATGCCTAGGTCGGGACTTTTCCTTTGTAGCCAAATGCATGAAAATGGTCTTTTTAAAATGCGCGCATGTAATTTTAAGTATTTGTGCAATACTAGCGAATGTAGAAAAGCATGGAACAGGTGGGGAACCTGTTAAGAATATTTTAAAGGAATTATGGGTGTTTGGGTGTGCCTTGAAAGGTTGTTACTTCCTTGACTAGTTAACAGCCCTGGATTTATGGCTTGTAAGTCAATCTTTTGATACATTTATGGTGGGTGTTTGATCCTATGCTTTTGGGAACTTGTGGAGGATATTTTTAGGAGTCTAAAAGAATGTTTCATTTTTTGGTTAATTCCTTTAATTAGTTTTTATTTTGACTATCCTATTGGTGAATGGATGTTTTTGGGTATAAGGTCTATTTGTTTGGTCATTTTCTATTGTGTGAAGAGTTTTTAGATCATCCCCAAGTCATGTTGAGATGTTTGATTGTGTGATTAAAGTTGAGTGATCAAGTTGCATTGTTGAGTGATCAATTCAATCAAAAACAACAATGGCAAAGTCTGCCCTTTCAAGGTTTTATGAAGGGAAAGAGAGTCCAAATTGTAAGGGAAACAAGAATTTGTTTAATGAATGTCAAGTTGAGTGTGGATTGAGATTTTTCTTCCTTTTCTCTGCATCACATTAAGCCAATTTGGAACACATCTCAAATTGGACATTAGGTTCTTTTAAAGTCATCTATTTCAAATTAGGACATTAGGTCCTTTCAAATTGGAACACATCTCAAATTGGACATTAAGACTAGTGATCTTGCCATTATCATCTATTTCAGTTTAAAGTTCCTTGGAATTCCCTCTAAACTCTATCGCGCCTTGCATTCAATGGTGTGCTTCAAATTGGTGTGTTTGTATGATGCCTTGGTGTCATAAGGTTTCTTAATAGGTCTTTGAAACCCTTGCTTCTCTAACATTTTTCTATTCATTGACTGTCATACTTAAAATCTTCCTTCAAATTCTTTCAAGGTGTTTAGGAATGATGATTTAATGGTGAAAAGTCAAAGAGAAGATTCTGGAAGTGTGTGGAAGTCAATTTTTCAAGAGGCCCTAGTTTTTGGAGCAATTTCATGAGGGTTTTATGTTTGACTATGTTAAGGGTGTCATAGGAGATTAAAACCTAGAAAATACTTGGTTTGGGAACAATTTAAGATACCATAGAAATTTTCATGGTCAGGTGATAAGTTTTGAATAGGGTTGCTTTGGAAAAGGGGGCTATTTAGGCTAGTTTTGGTGGGACAACAGATTTTTGAAAGGTTTGGTCTGAAACAAGTGCTATCAAGATTTTGGTATGTTGTGTAGCATCACAAAACACACCTAATTCAATCATTAGTTTGGTGAGTCTTTTGGAAAAGTTGTTAGAAAAGTAAAAAAAACAACCGTTGGAGGCCTAGTTGGTTGGAAGCCTAGTCAAGGTGGAAAAGTGGGTTTTTGTTTGAGTCAAAGGTTTAGGGATTTTAAAACATTCAAGACAAGTTTTTTTGTGTCCCTTAAGGTCATTCCAAGGGTTTGGGTCCATAGGAGAAAGATTGGAGTCATAAGTGCACTTTGAGGCTTCTTTCCTTAACGTTGTTTAGAACATGGTTGAGATTACTTCATTGAAAAAACCTTCAAGCCTTTGAGTTTTGTTTTGAGTCCCATATCCTCTACATCATAGTGGTATCATAGTAGTAAGTAGGTCCTTTAGGGATTGAAGAATCAGCAATGGCACCTAAAAATCAGTTAGCAAGAGAGTTGGAGGAGTTGAGGGAAACCTTGGAAAGGGAGAGAAGGGAAAGAAGAGAACAAGAAGCAACAAGAGAGCAGGCTAAAGCAAGGGAAGAGAGGCAATGGAGAAGGGAGAGAGAAGCTATGTAGGCTAGGATCAATATCCTTGAGAGAAATAGGCGAGGAGAACAAGGAGAACAAGAAGACAATGATGAAGAAGAAGAGTGATAGGGAGGGGGTTGGAGGAATCAATCACAGATTCCTGCTCTAGGTCTTGTTTGCAAGACCTCCTTGGTGTTTTGTTTCACCACCTTAACCTATAGGACCCTTCTCAAGTTTAGGTACCCCTGGTCTTTCTGGCCAACCCCACTTCTATCACAATTCCATCTACCAAGTTAACCTCGGTGCAATGCTTCAACTCTTCCTTAGCCCTTAATCTACCCTAAAGGCTAATCTATCATCAACACTCCATTAGTTCTTGCAGGGGTGTAGATATGTCTTCAATGGCTTCAAACCAACCTCCTAGGGTTCTTGAAGGTTCACCAAAACTCCACCTTTTCATCGCTTTCACCAAACCCTCATCTAGGGTTAAGAAGGCTACTAGTCCATGACCCCCAATTAGGTCTCCATCACCAAAACAACTGGTTATTACTCAAACATTTCAAAATACCACCTCAATCTTTCTTCAAGGTCCTTGTCCCATATGAACACCTCTCAAATATTTTTGAGGTCCTAAGCTTTAACTGTCTGTACAATGCTTAAACTTGAAAATGGTCATTTCCTAGGGTTTTAAGCCATTTTCTGGCTATTTTCAAACTGTCAACTTGTTCTCACATCAATTGAACTGATGGAGCTTTCTCCTTCATGTGGCAACTAGGTAAGACACTTGCCTACCTCCCCCAAAAAGCAATTTATCAAGAACTGGTCACCCCTGCAAATTATGTGCTCTGCACTTCTTGTCTTCCCTAGCCGGACTCTTCCTGGCTCGCCTAGGGCAAGACTTTGCCAACAACTCCTGTGTTCACACAAACCCTAAATCTTACCATATTTACACACATGGAGTCTAGTCACTATTCCCAAGGGGCTGTACAATTTGTACAGTGGGAAAGTGATCTAAACCTCCATTTTCTCAAGACTGCCTGGTTCAGACCAGCAACAGTGTGGAATCCAACTTATTTACAAACAGTGCTTGAAAATGAATAAAACGACTATCTAATGACACACACAGCTTGTAGAAACACCACTCTACATCCTACACAGGTCTTGATGCTATATCAATCCATTAAAGCTTCAAGTACCCTAGGAGGTTGGTTTTAAGCCATTAAAGACATTCCCACACCCCTGCAAGAACTAATGGAGAGTTGAGGATAGGTTAGCCTTTAGGATTGATTAAGGGCTAAGGAAGAGTTGGAGCATTGCACCAAGGTTAGCTTGGTAGATGGAATTGTGATAGAAGTGGGGTGGGCCAGACAAACCAGGGGTACCTAAATTTGAGAAGGGTCCTATAGGTTAAGGTGGAAAGCCAAAACACCAAGGAGGTCTTGCAAGCAAGACCTAGAGCAGGAATCTGTGATTGATTCCTCCAACCCCCTCCCTATCAGAAACACAAGAATACCACTTTCTTTAACTAATCTCCTCCCTTCTTCCAAAGTGATTCTATAAGCATGAAAATCTATTTATTAGATAACTTTTTGAGTGACCTATTCATACGTAGATGGGTCAACTCCTTTTCATTATCCAATTTTTCATTAAGTTCATTTTTCTTCACTTTGATGATGAAGTCTCTAAAGTCATTTTTAGTAACAAAGGTATCATCATCCATGAACTAGCTACAAGCTAATACTTTGACATCATTGGGAATAGAGTTCTCATCATAAAAATTAACTACTAGCCTATTTTTAGGAAATTGTTCATCACCTTGATTGATTTGGGGAGAAGGGAAGTGTTAGTTCACTTCCTCATCTCTAGGAACATTCTTCATAGTCTCCTCTTGCACACTCTCCCTTTCTTTTGGATTCTTTGAATAATCAACCAAGGGTGCATCAAGAGTTTTCATTGATTGGTTGTGAGCAACTTGTGCTGATGATTCTGTTGACAAGGCTTGTTGTTGAACAAGTTAGCCCACTTCCATCCCTTTTTCTCTTGCTCTGCCAACTTCATCATGCTGAAAAAATTCCCATCTACCATGGCAACAAACATCTTCTCCATCATTTCCATGGGACTTGTGTACTTTTCAAAGGAATAACATAAGCATGATTATTTTTATCTTCTTCTATTTTGTTTGGACCATGAACATCCATTTCCTTTTCCTTTCTCTGACCTCCTTATTAGTTTTGAGGTTCCTTATCACATCATTAGATGTATGGAAATGATGGTAGATATGAGATCTACCCCTCTCTACCCTCATTTTACTGATATAGCCTTTAGGATCACAACTCATGGCAATGTCTACTTTCATTCCATAAATAGCCTTGATCAATAGCTATGCAGGCTAGGATCAATAGCCTTGAGAGAAATAGGTGAGGAGAACAAGGAGAACAAGAAGACAATGATGAAGAAGAAGAGCATGTGTGGGTAACTCAAATACAACCAGCAGATGAGATAGAAGACCCTGAGGAAAGGAAGTTCATAAGATTGTTGAAAGTAGCACAAGGTCATGGAGGAAAGAGTCACATAGAGTTGCCTATCTATCAGGGGAAGATGGATAGTCAAGAGGTGTTAGGATGGCTTGATGCCTTAGAAAACTATTTTGAGTTTGAAGAGATGGAAGAAGAGAGGAAGGTTAAGTTTGCTAAGACAAATTTGAAAGGTACAGCACTGACATGGTGGACTAGTTTTCAGAATGATAGGATGGCTAGAGGGTTGGCAAAAGTTTCTATATGGGAAAGGATCAAGAGTTTGGTCAAGGAACAATTTTTACCATCAGATATTTGATCCATTTCATGAAAGAATGTTGTTGTGACTTGTGAAATGGATCAATCCTTACATGTATAATATAGATCTAACAAAATAATGTGCAGGAAGGAGGAATGATAGGGTGTACACCGAGATTTTACATTGAAAACTGCATGAAAATGATGCCTAAAGTGTAGCAGCAGGAGATCTACCTTAATGAGGGGCATGTTTTTGAGTTGAAGGTGTTTAGGAATGATGATTTAATGGTGAAAAGTCAAAGAGAAGATTCTAGAAGTGTGTGGAAGTCAATTTTTCAAGAGGCCCTAGTTTTTGGAGCAATTTTGTGAGGGTTTTGTGTTTGAGCGTGTTGAGGGTGTCATAGGAGATTAAAACCTAGAAAATACTTGGTTTGGGAACAATTTAAGATATTGTAGAAAGTTTCATGGTTAGGTGATAAGTTTTGAATAGGGTTGCTTTGGAAAAGGGGGCTATTCAGGCCTAGTTTTGGTGGGACAACAGATTTTTGAAAGGTAGGACAGTCTAAATAAAATCCACCCACAAACCTATACCAAGCTCAAACTACTGAATTTAGGCAACTATGATATGCCTCTACAAGACCCCAAAGTCTCACCTTTTGATAGTGGATGGAAGAACAACCATGGACCAATGTATCACTATCCCCAAGAGGCTTAATTTGTTGATCACACTAGGATTTTGATTACCTAGGCTCACCCCTTCACCCCAAAGCCCTGATTCAGATTCATATAGACTAATTACAACCATTTTTATCACTCCTAAGTTCCTCTTTAAGAAAAATCCACACAAAACAAGCAAAACTCGCTGCATGTTTGAGGTTCTTTAGAAGCAAAGAAGTTGGGACAGCAGGAATGTGTTCCAAAACAAGTGTATCTAAAATAAATATATGTTTTTAATGCCCAAAATGGGTACCCTAAAATTTATTTATCCTATAAAGATTCATTTTGGTTTGCATGTTACACCCGATTTAGTGTTTTAGCACTTACAAGCAAATTTGGTCATCTAGTGCAAACGATTTTCGTTCTGCAATTTGTGCAACCAAATGGACTATTCCAACGTGTTCAAATAGGCATGTTTACACTAGGCATGGTCCTCTT
>VDFB02058242.1:70626175-70647024 GCA_007258455.2 Sequoia sempervirens
TTCTACTCCACTAGAAGATGTCTTTATGTCTATTCTCTTATAAGCAGTTATAGCTCCCTGGTTGTGTTTTGTGTTGCAGTTTGATCATCCATCAAATGAAATAGAATAACTAATGAATGTACATATTTCACAATTATATAATTATTTCTGTTTGTTTTCAGATGCTATTACTTTCCCTTGTGGTGTATAATTTTTTGTTATAATGATCCGGAGGTTTTCTATTAGATGAGACTTCAAAGATTCCCATTCTGTTATGGCTCATCCAAGTTAGACCATATTCAGTCGCCGTTGCAGTATACTACTAACAAATCCGTGCATAGATGGAATCTCATACGGATAGCCACCAATATTTATGTGTTTATTAGGTCGAAAGGCGTATTACAATAGAATCAACGAGTATGTGTTAAACCATTGCAATATAAAGTATTTATCAATAGATTTATATTTTTAAATCAAATTTTAAAGCAGTTTATCTAATGCGGAATTTTTTTTGTTTTAGCTAAATGGAATTAATTATATGCACTCAAATAAATTAATCAATATTTTTAATTAGGTAGTTATTTTGATTTTAATCTTCATATCATTAGATCACATTAGGACATTTTACAAGAGGAGTCTAGTGCAACTACAATAGATTTGATGGAACAAAAAAATAAAATAAAAGAGATTTGACGAAACAAGAAAATCAAATCAAAGAGATTTGATGAAACAAAAAGAACAAATAAATAAATAAATAATATTTTTTATCCAAAGAGCAATCAAAGATTTGATCACAAAGATGAATCAATAAAAAGGAAAATTATAGAATGATAACTCTCCCCATATTTTATATTTATTAGCCGGTATTGGCATGGTGTGATGGTTTATTGGTGGCATTGTTGTTCTTGCCACCAAGGTTCAAACCCCGTTGGGGTGGTATTGTTGAATGGTTGTATCCGGTTCATAGCTCTGGTCAAAAGCGTTTACCCCTTGAATAAAAAATATTTTATATTTATTAATATTTAATATATGTATGCTAGTTGTATAGCAGTTGTAAGTTTGGGTAATAATTATTTTTTATTTTATTAATATAAAAAATATTTATGTTTTACAAGTTTTGGCTTGATTAAAAAAATTAAAAATTAATAGTAAAATTATTTATTTAATATTTATTTTAAAAATTATGCTAGATATATAAATGTTTATCAACAAGTAATTATTAAAAAAAATGGTGACTAAGTATTATACATCATTTGTATACAAAAAATAATATATACATATTTAAAGAAAGATGGGTGGAAGAAGTCACACCTCAAAATGTTGGAGCAACAAAGATCTACTTGCAAGATCAAAAATATTACACAAAATGTATATACAAAATTAAAAAATTATCATACAGTTCATGATGTAAATTGTACAAAAGAGTTGTATAAAAAGGCAAGAAGGTAGGACTGAAACTCTAACTACCCCTCCAAATGAGAAATAAATGTAGGAATCTATGGGCAAGTGTAGAGGCAAATGATGAGTTCATATGAGGTGAGATAAAAAATGAGATATCTTCCTAGATGAGCAAAAGAGTAGTGTGAATAGGACCAACTAAGTATAATACAAAAGTAAACAAGATACGTAATAACACTTTCACACTAACACAAATTGCATATGAGGCCAAACCTAAAGCATCAAAAGACAAAAATAAGGTTGTTAAGTAGCAAGAGCTATATCACTAAATGGTAGAGCAGAGTCACAATCATTTAGTTTCCCCATACATTAGGGTATGGATGAATAGGCACAAGCTTCTGGTTGGTGATCATTTTTTTCATTTTCTTCTCAAGTAGGTTGAGTGACATGAGTAGGTAACATCCAAAGTAAGGCAAAAAAGTGTAAGAATGTGGCCAACCAAGTGCCCATGTCCATGTGCCTCTGAGGAGACTAGGGGTGAGTGAGATAGTTGAGACTAGCCACAAGTAGACTAGTCCCTTATTCTTCTTAGAGGGGACTAGGAACCATATGTTTGAGAATGATGATCTCCCTGAGTATTTTGATTGTGTCCACATCAATTTTCATGGGGTGAGAGCCACCCCTATATAGACTATAGTCAGTGGTACCTTGGTAATTGTACATGAGGTATTATTCCAATGATCTAAAAGCACCTAAAAAATTGCCACTTCAAGTGAAATTTGGTTAGCTTGCACCTAAATCTACATTAAAATATTGAAGCAAAGCATAGCTTTAGCATAAAAGGATAAATGAATATCAACAAAATACTTGGTAAATACAACAAAGTTTATATCTTTCCAAATCCTAAGAAGAAATTTTAATTCGAAAGCATGCCAAATCAGGGTGAATTTAGCAAGAATTTTGGGCTCATCTTCCACTAAGAGTGTATGCTATGAGAAAGGATTAGGTCTAAAATGCTTGAGAAATCATGAATCTAATTCCAATTATCCTAAGCTCTAAGACAAAACCAAAAAAAATCCCCCTACTATTCATAGCTCATAAGTAGTGAGGATTGGCAACTCCCAAATGAGTTAATATAGTACTACTGGGAAGGCCTTAATAAAGTATGCACCAGGTAAAATGAGAAAGCTTTGGCTCAAAAATAGTTGGCTAAAAAATCTAGAACCTCCATTGATAAGAGCCCATTAAAAATTAAAGAAGCAATTTATGACTCAATTTCAGCACCATGTGAAATCCAAATATAGCTAGGCAAATCCCTTGTAAGATCTATAATTGGTAACGGACTTGTTAAAAATGACCAAATCTTTTTTTTTAAATTGCCTAAAAATTAGATTTAGTTGTAGTTGGGGTAAAGGTTTGAAGCACTTCTAGATAGAAAATTAATATAGCGTAAAAAAATAAACTTTAGAATTTTGTTTCTAGTTTTTAAATATATAATTTGTTTTAATACTTCAATGATAAAAATTGGTTGAAAAGGATGTACAAAAGTGGCTTTAATCTTCAACTTTGATAAAGGGAAAAATATGCACATGTACAACCCACCTAAAAACTAGTAAATAGAAGTATTTTTTTAAAATATTTTTATGGACAAATGTAATTAGTGTTGAGGTTTGGCATCAATTTTTTAACTAACTATTTAATAGGAATAAGGTAAAAGTATGAAACCCTCATCTACATGACCCACTTAATTTGACCTAAAATAATCATAACTTTTTTTTAAATGTACAAAACACGATATCTAGCTTGGGCTCACATATTTTTTTTAAATAAGTCTTTGAATTAAAATTTATTATAAATATAAGAAATTATAATATTTTTATTTTGTTGGCAATTATGTTTGGAAAATCATAAAAAATATAGATTGGGTTGAATTTTTGAATATTTTTTATATTTGAAACTAGAAATTTTCCTCCACAAAACTCATTAATTTTATTAAAATTTTAGAAATATAAATTTGTCAACCATATCAGATAAAGTGATCTTTTTAGCATTGAACATATGTCTAATCCATTATGACTACACATATATTCTAGATTGAAACTATATTTCAAGTTTTTTTTAGATATTTGATGTTAACAAATATTTAGCAAGGATTGGGTATCAACCCTTGGGTTTTGAGGCTCAACTATCAGATATTTTAAACATAAAAATGTTTCCTCTTAATTGACCCTCAAATTTTTACATCAACCCATATGTCATCGTTTGAGTTTGTTTTACATATTTTCTTCTAATGATTTATTGTGATGTGAAGGGCCCTAATTCTAAGATGTGTAAGCATAGTTTGCTTGGAACTTGAAGTGATACTTGTAGCTTATATTATGCTATAAACATTTAGTTTTATGATTGATTTAGAATCACTAATGTGGCATTATATACTTACCTCTATGTTTAGGATTTAGGTTTTTTCATGTATACATCTATAAAAAATTAGTTGAAAAGCACATTTGCCCATGAATGGTAATAGTGATTTTGTGTTTAAAATGTGTAGTGTAGAAAAATGTATCCCTTTACATTTTCACACTTGATTGGGCTCTCCTAATTAAAATGAACTTAATAATTCCTTAATTTAGTGTTTATAAATGTATCCCTTTACATTTTCACACTTATTTGGGCCCTTTTTATTAAATTGGACTTAATTAGGCCTTAATAAGCCCTTTTATTCATTTACAAGCCTAATAAATTACATTTTCTGAAGGGGAAACCCAACAATAATTAATTCCAATACATAACACTTTACTTTGAGTAATGTGTGTTCTAGGAATAGGGACCTGGCGAATGGGTCCTCCCTAGACCTTTGGACCTAAATTTAAATTATGTTTTTGGCAATATTTTTAACACCTCCAAATCCATATTTCAATGTCAGCTTGTGATATTTGAATTTTGGGAAATTAAGGATACATACCTATAAATACAAGGTCATAAATCACTAAGTTTCACCTATAATTTTGAGAGATTTACATAAGCAATTTTATGAGCATTCATCAAGAATTTCAAGAGCAATCAAGAGCATTCAAGAGTAGATATCTCAAATATTTATTACAAAAATCTTGAGATTTAATCATCATGACAAAGTCTTCTTGCATCATGCATGTTTTTGGAGCTAACAATGTGATGTAGGTTTCAAGATGAAGTTCAAGCATTCAAAGAATTAGTTAAGCATCAAGATCCACATCCAATTCATCCATTTCATGCAAGTTGTAGACCTGACAAGATCTCCATTATCAAGGTTTCATTCAAGGGTTTGTTGAGTGGTAACATATAGCATTGTTCATTCTTCATTCCCTCTTTCATTTCGCTATTTCAATTCAAGGTTTGATTACCAAAATGGGGTTTGACCAAGGAAAACCCCCATTCACCTAAAAATAAACATTTTTCTTTCTTGTGTGTGTGATTGTAGATTTAGGTTGAAGAAGGATTGAAGACCTTTTGAAGTGCAAGATTGGAAAATTTGTCAAAGTTGTCAAAGTTATGATATTGCTATCAGGATTCAACCATGTAGTTTTCGAGTCAAACACATTGACCCATGTTTCATGAGTAGTGGTTCACAAGAACCCATCTCTCATGATGGGTTCTTATGAACCACTACTCATGAAACATGGGTCAATGAGTTTGACTCAAAAACTACACGGTTGAATCTTGATAGCAATATCATAATTTGACATGCTATGGAAGATACCTCCTACTTATCATTTGTCAAAGTTGTCAAATCACATAATCTAGCCTTTAGATTTGATTTTTGACTTTCCAACACTAAAACTTGGACAAATTAGAAGTTATAGATCAGCACAAGAGGCTCCTAAAAGTTGCAAAAAACCCTAAAAAAAGACCCATTCACCCATGGGTGAACGAGTTCCAATCAGCCTTTAGAAACTACCTTTTGGTGATAGTGTAAACACTTTTCTTCCCTTCTCAAATTTTCAATCTGTTTTCGAGTTCTACTAACATTGAGTTTATTATTGTTGTTTCAAGTGTTAGATTACATTTTGGAGTTGATTTTCTATTTTTAGTTTTTCCCCCAAAGTGTTGTTTGACCTTGACCCCCATCCACACACACAAAGGAAATTTGTAGATATTCCATAGTTCATTGACTCACCTAAGGGCTGAAAGTTAATTCTATCTTAGAGGATCTCATTTCCCGAATGAAATAGAAAATAGGTAGGCTCATTACACCCCATTTTTTCCTTTCTATTTATAGTAAGTTTGGTGAAACATTCCAAATTTAGAATAAAACCATATGTATTGAACCCCTATGCTATTTTTCTTTGTTTCATTTTTGTGAACCTGACCTTTAAGCATCATAACTTGCACTAATTTTGTAGTCCATTTTCAGCCCTGGATCTAGGATTTGCATAACTTTACATTGCATTTCATTGATTTGCATCTCATTTAGGGTTCTTAACTTGCATTAGTTTGCATCTCATTTAGGGTTTTAGGTTTGCACTTTTTCATTCTTTAAAATATGAAAAATTCAAAAGTATCTGTCATTTTGCAAAGTATTTAGATAGCATTGCATGTTTAATCATTTAAGTCAAAAAATTGAATCAAAATTTCATCTCAAATTAGGTCTTTTTGTTTGTCATTTAGCATTATTTTACACTTGCATTTAGACCTCATTTTCCAGAAATCTAAAATTGTAACCTCCTGTCTAAAACCATAGAAATCACCTTATAAACTTGTAAATTGATTTTTAAAAACCCTAAAGTGAGACCCATTCGCCCATGGGGGAATGAGTCCCTGATCATGGCTTTTTCTGAGTTTTTGAGCATCAAAAACACTATTTTTGTATGTGTTTCTATATTCAATTTGTTGTTTCAATTTCCAATTTTTTTGTTATCTGAAATTGTTCATATTAAGCTTACTTTTTCAAATTTAGTGCATTGTTTGAATTCAAAATTGTATCTAAAAGACATCATTTTCAGGTTCTTACATAGCATAATCAAAAATTTATCTTGCTTCAAATCTAAAAATTTGTAATCTCTTTGCATTTCAATTCATTCTTTCATAATGG
Organism: Sequoia sempervirens; assembly: GCA_007258455.2. NCBI lineage: Eukaryota > Viridiplantae > Streptophyta > Pinopsida > Cupressales > Cupressaceae > Sequoia > Sequoia sempervirens. Next base: position 70,632,621 of record VDFB02058242.1, read on the forward strand.
ACATATGCATTGGTAATATATAGAAGTCCTTAACATCTTTAGTTGATGTCTCAAGTTGTGTGTTTGGTAATTATCCTAATGCAATCTAGAACCTAATCATGCTCAACCAACCCCTAATGAATGTCCTTTTGAAGTTGACATCTTAGGTGAAGATGATGAAAGCATGCATAATTTCATATGTAATTGTCTTAACAACCTTGAGAATAATGCATCATTTTATCCCTCCATGCAACAACCAACACCTCCTACTATTCCACCATTAGAGATGTTTGGTCTTTTACATCCTGAGATTGAGTCACAAACCAATACTAAACCTCCAACCATGGGTGAACCTAGTCTCTCTAACCGAGTGCATACCCATCCATCCTATGTTAATAAAGTCATCAACACACCCATCAACCTAGAAGAAACTTATGGCCAAGACTTAAGATCTTAGCTAAGAAAGGATGTGACACAAAAAATGAGCATGATATTCATAAGTTGTTAGAAAAAATACCAATTGAAGATACTAAAGGTTTAGGATATCAATATCCTCCCCCTTCCACGTCGTTTAAGGAAACAAGTGTCCTCCTTCATAATGAAAAAATCCCTCACAAGGATGATATGATCATTTTATGTCCTTCTCCTTCAAACCCACCTCAACAAGCTTCTCAAACAAGTAAGAAATATAAACCTTATAAAGTCAAAGAGTTTCCATTCCTGCATACTAAAATAGAAAGTGTTCGACAGATGGAACAACTTCTTCATCTAGGCTGGATTAAATTGCCACCTCCCAGTAGAAGCAACAAGAGTAAGAATGTGAATTATTGTGCATATCATAGAACTCTCAGAACATCTTACTAATGAGTGTCATGCATTAAAGTTGATATTGAGTGATTTTGCTCCTCCTAAAATTTCTTTTGACAACTAATTGGATAGCAATTACACATGAACTTTTCTCCTTGCCATGTGGTAGTTGTAGGATCATAGTGTACTCACTATTACATGTTTTACATTCATTGCAAATAATTTTCTATATTGCAAGGAGCTCATTCGCACCACTCATCTCGGCTCATCCTTGTCCTACACTTAGTGGGGGAAAGGAGGTAGATAGCCTTGTCCTATTTTGGTACTTGACGTTGTCCCTTTGGCTAGTTGTCTGCCTTCCACATACGATGAACAAGATTGGAATGCGAACGACCTGTTATAGGTTGACTCTCATGTGCCTTACTAGTCTTGTCTTTGTCTTTTTTCTTTTTCAGGTTCTTTGCGTAATTGCATGTGCATAATATGATCCCTCGTATTGTTTTGTTTGATGTGTCTTCATGTTCATTACTCTATTTGTATCTACATTCTTTTATATGTCATAAACCTTTATCTTTTCTTTTGTCTTGTGTTTTCCTATTGGGGATGACACAAGGAATCGAGACATTTAGGTCTCTTCCATGTTGATCCAAAAGCTTTTCTTTTTTTTCTCTCTCTATGTGTCATTCTTCATGTTCCATGAGTTATTTGGGGAATGATGACATTTTTGAGCTCTATACTGTCATTGTAGCAAAGACATACATTGACCCCAAATCCATGGATCCCTTATGTGTGATTTTGGGATTTCATTTTGGGAGCAACCCCTTTTTCATGACATAGCTTCATTTTGAAACATATGCTTGACATAGGGCTTTCCAATTAAGAGCTCTCATGTCTTATTTAGCATCTATCATTTTCTACTTTAATGTAATTGTTCATAGCATGGTGTTTAGAAATTTCTTTAAGGTGGGGGCATAAATTGGCATTATCATTTTGGAGATATTTGACTACATCTTATGTTTCATTATGTGGTCTTCTTACTTCATGTGATGTGTCTTCTTCTTAGTGGTGTCATTAGGTTTAATGTCCTCCAAGAGTGTGACCTTTCTTGGCATATGAATTTCCTCTAAGTAGTGGTGATGCTACACATTGTATTCCCTAAGTTGTGAATTTTTTATCCTATACTTGTCCTCTCTTGGTGACATTAGGCACGATGTTTCCTGAGAGGAGACCATACATGAACTAAGCAAAACCCATTTGAACATGTCTTATCCTAAGTTTTCATTTTGTTCATAAGTGTTTAGCATAACATAGCTTGCTAACCTTGTGAAGCTTGAAGTTACAACCCTTTTTCATGGCCACCAAACATAACACACTTTTATTTTCTGTGGAGCCTTCTTTATTCATAATTTTTTAGCATAATGTAGCTTGCTAAGCTTATGAAGCTCAAATTTCGTATTGTGTGGTGCCTTATTAAAGTTATCAGAGGTATAACTTTGGTATGGTATGGGAGCCTAATAAGATTCTTTCATTTTCAACCCTTGGAGGATCACCTAGTGGACAACGGATTTCACTAGCCCATGTGAGCACATATTGTTGTTTGCAGGACAACGAGTTCCACTTGTGAACATTTTTGGCTAAGGATTGATCCACATCGAGTTGGACAAACAACTGAGGCTTGATCTATCTTTTTTTTTTTTTTTCCTTTTCTTTCCTTTCTCCCTTTTAGTCTTTGACATTGTATGATTGAGTATCTTGTCATTGTTGTATATATATGTTTTAAAACATAGGCATGTGTCTCCTTATGCCTTTGTTGGTTTTGCCATGAGATCTTAGATCTTGGGGGCTTGATCATCCTCCTTGATCTTTGTCATCTTATCCTTCCAACGATTGTACAATTAGACCTCTCTTGGTTGTCTACTTTAGTGTGAGTTTGATGCAGGGCCATCCTCTCAATAAAGTGGGAGCTAAATGTAGTTTAGAAAAATGTATCCCCTTACATTTTTACACTTGTTTGGGCTCTCCTAATTAAAATGGACCTAATAATTCCTTAATTTGGTGTTGATAAATGTATCCCTTTACATTTTCACACTTATTTGAGACCTCTTAATTAAATTGAGCAAGTAATTAGGCCATAATAAGCCCTTTTATTCATTTACAAGCCTAATAAATTATATTTTTTGAAGGGGAAACTCGACAATAATTAATTTTCCATACATAACACTTTACTTTGAGCAATGTGTGTTCTAGGAATAGGGACCTGGGACCCATTCGCCCTTCCCTAGATCTTTGGACCTAAATTTAAATTATATTTTTTGTGGTATTTTAACATCTCCAAATCCATATTTCAATGTTGTCTTGTGATATTTGAATTTCGGGAAATCAAGGATACATACCTATAAATACAAGGTCATTTCACTAAATTTCACCTAGAATTTCTAGAGATTTACATGAGAAATTTTATGAGCATTCTTCAAGCATTTCAAGAGAAATCAAGAGCATTCAAGAGAAAACATATCAGAGATTTATTGTAGCAATCAAGATCTAATTATCATGTCAAATTCTTCTTGCATCATGCATGTTTTTGGAGTTAACATTGTAATGTAGGTTTCAAGATCAAGTTCAAGTATTCAAAGCATTATTCAAGCATCAAGATCCACAATCCAATTTAGCCATTTCATGCAATTTGCAGACCTCACAAGATCTCCATTATCAAGATTTCATTCAAGGGTTTGTTGAGTGGTAACATAGCATTATTCATTCTTCATTCCCACTTTCATTTCATTATTTCAATTCAAGGTTTGATTACCAAAGCAGTGTTTGACCAAGGCAAACCCTCATTCACCTAAAAATAAATTTTTTTCTCTCTTGTGTGTGTGACTACAAATTTAGGTTGAAGAAGGATTGAAGACCTTTTGAAGTGCAAAATTGGAAAAGTTGCCAAAGTTGTTGTCAAAACACAGAATTTGGCCTACCTATCTAATTTATGACTTTTCGACACTAAAACTTGGACAAACCAAAAGCTATAGATTGGTAAACACTTTTCTCCCCTTCTCAGATCTGCAATTTTTTTCTGGTTCTGCTAATATTGAGTTTAAAATATTGTTGTTTCAAGTGTTAGATTGCATTTTGGAGTTGGTTTGCTATTTTAATTTTTTCTCTCAAAAGTGTTGTTTGACCTTGACCCCTCTTCTTCAAGCATAAGGAAATCTAAAGATTCTCAAGTTGAGTAGATTCACCTAAGGGTTGTTAGTCAATTCTTTGTGGGGATCTCATTTCCTAATGAAATAAAGAAAAGTAGGTCCACCATAACCCTCTTGATATCATTGCTTGATAAACCTAATTTTCTTCATTTCAAAATGAATTTATGGTTCCATCATTTTTATACATTAAATTTAACCCTAAACATATTAGAAATGATTGGTTAGTGTTATTTTATAGGATTCATAAAACAAGGTTGTTGCGACATGTTTTATGTTCGACCTTCTTGGTTTTCCTTTGCTTACCAATTTATTATACTTCAATACATTTTAATTTAGAATATTTTTAACTTTTTTTATGTTATTTTGGATAGTATTCTTGTAGGGAATCCTTATGCCTTCTTTAGAATAAAAAATAGATTCTCTATAGGTCTTGTTGTCCAAAATAAGACATTCTAGCAATCCTGAGTCACTTATTTTAAAAGAGACAACTTCACTAATGAAAAGAGTGATCATCAGATAGCTATGGGTGACCTAAATCTCACCTTGGTGATTCTATACCAAAAAAGGAATGATTTAGATCCAAAAAGGGTGATACTAGGATAGTAGTTAGTTGTTGATTTTTTACAAAAATATACTAGCATTACCACAAAAGTGATCCTTCACATAGATCGAGAAAGACATACTTTTATTAATATGGTCACACTTAATAGGACAGATGTGTCATCATCACTAAGATGGGAACATGCAAACAATAATCAGGGGACTATATGCCCCACTTAAAATGTTAGTGTACTTGCTACACTAATGTTTTAAGGAGATAGAAAGGGATCTCGTTAAGAAATACACCTAAGACAAGGCTACCTAAAGTTCCCCTTGCCCCCAAGTGTAGGATAAGGATGATCCAAGATATAATATGATATGCGACTCCTTACAATACAAAATATAATTGTGCATAAAGTTCAATACATGTGGTAGTGAGCATGTTATAATTCTACAACTATCACATGGCAAGGAGCAAAGTAAACAATTATTATTTGATTATATGATCATATTGACTTGTAAAAGGATCAAATTCTTTCAATACCTTCTTTAAAGCATGGCATTCATCAGTAAGATGCCCAAGTTTTCTATGATATGCATAGTAAGACATGTTTGTACTTTTTCCTTTCTTATTCTCTCGGATAGGTGGTAATGTAATCAATCCTATGCTAAGAAATTTATCTAAGGTCGGTTCAGTCTCCATTATGGTATGTAAAAATGATAGCTTCTTAAGTTTATAAGATTTTTTTTCTTACTTGATTGAGCAACTATTTGATGTGAAGGCGGAATATCTAAGGTGACCTTATCGTGTTCATCTAAGCCAAACCTCTTACTATCTTTTGAAAGAATTACATCAATAATTTCATCTTCTTTCCCAATAATATCCTCCCAAGTAGGAGAGGTGCAGGAGGGAGACAAACAAGATTCTCATTATGCTCAATGATTGGATCTTCAAACGCCAAGGCACCTTCTTCACTGTGAACAAAGAAAAATGGGGTCCCAACTTCTCTTATTCACACCTAAAAGGGGAATGCAGGAAGAGGAATCCAATTTCGCAATGCTCACATTCAAGAACAATTCCGTGAGATTCCAATGCAATAGAGATTGAAATTTGTCGAAGGAGATTGTTCCTAAGGTTGGAAATAGATAAATAAGATAAACTATGGATGCAAAGCTAAGGAAATGCAAAATGTTTGAAAACACAATGTGATATGCAAAATGACCTAAGAATGCAAACAAACTACAATAGAAATTAATGGGATTGAAGAGGTGCACCTGGAAACTAGAAAGTGATGGAGAGGAGCTCTGGAATCTTGTAGATCACTGTTGAAGCCTACTGGGACACTTATGCCAAGCTGGGCAACTTAGTCCTGTTTCAGGGAAATTCTGTCGAAACAAGTTTCAGACAAAAGGGTACTCAGAACTGCAAAAAACCACTTTTTAGGCCTGGCAGTGGGACTACTTCGCCATTGATGGCAACTTAGTCCACTTCTAGATTTTGGGAAATTCAAAGGTGCAACTTGTAGCTCCCGGTCTGCACTTCAACTCCTGACAGGTTTCCAAATCCAAAACTACGGAATCTGACCTATAGATGTTCTCCAAGCTTCTTTTAGGGTTTTTATGACTTTGAATGACTTTGATAAATTGTTGACACCTTTTCACACCTTGCTCTTTGACAAATCTACACACGAGACCTACAAAACACATGCAAAGAGGGGAAAAAGTGTTAAGGGTTAGTGAATAGGGGTTTTCCTTGGTCAAACCCTAGTTTGGTAATTAAACTCTTGAAAATGAAATGAAATGAAAAGAGAATGATGAATGAACAACATGCAATGCTACAACTCACCAAACCCTTGAAGTAGAAATTTGAAGATATGCAAGTAATGGCTCCAAAGTGCTTGAATACTCTTGTAGACAAAATGCTTGAATGCAAAATCACTTGATTGCTTGATTAGACAATTAAGAAAGTGTTAGAGATTGAGGATGAAAAATGAGAGGAAAACCCTATATTGATACATGATTATGCAAAATTTCCTAAAACTACCACATCACAAGCTAACCTCAAGGCTTAGAAAATAATATCTTGCCAAAATTTTGAAATAATTTTATTTTTGAGCCAAATGGGACTAAGTCGCCCCTAGTGGCGACTTCGTCCCACTTAAGCATTTTAAGTGGGTGTCAAGAATTAAAGTATATTAAATGATGTTTAACAAGATTATTCTCAAAAATACACTTAACTAGGGCCTATAAGTGTATGTAGGGGCCATTTAAACATAAGAAAGGGCCAAATTATTGATGACAAGCCTAGAAAAGTGTGAAAGTTTTTTACAACACTTTGAAATAAGGCTCGGTAAGTGATAAAAAGAGGTTATTTAAGTGAATTGTATTAAGAAGGTCCTAGAAAAGTGTGAAAATATGTTACAAAACTTAAGTAAGGCACCACTTGAATTCTTTTATTTTTCTAGGGCCCAAGACCTAATGTGAATGTGTTGACCACATTGCAACATTAAATCAAGGCACAACTAAGCCAAAGTCACAAGGAGGACCCAAATGAGACAAAAAAAGTAGAAGGGTTACTTTTCAGTGTCCACATTCACAAGGAGGAGAACAATGGTTATGATTGTCATGATTATCAATGATTGCATCCTCTTATATCAAATCATCCTCACAAATTGGAGATAATTTGAGAGATGAAAGAAGACTAGGCAAAGTGATATTAAGAAATGAGTCAATTATTTCATATTCTTGTGCCATAATATCTTTCCAAGTGGTTTTAGGAGAAGTGCAAACAATATTTTCATGACACTCGATGATTGGGTCTTCTAACACCAAGGTACCTTCTTTACAAGGAGGAGAGGTATTGGGAGAGCAATTATGATCGGCATGATTATCCATGAGTGCATTCTCTTGCACTATAACATTCTCATATATGGAAGGGATATTAGCAGAATGATTAACATGTTTGTCAATGGTTTCATTTCTTTTCCTTAGGTTATGTTCATAAGTAGAGAGATTACAATCATACAAGTTATATGATACCCTATGAAAACTATATGCTTGAAAATGAAACATGCTTTTACTTGCTAAGGTAAAAATGTATTTTTATTTGATGCAAAATGCAAGTATGTAATAATATTAATGCTATTTAAGCAAATTGAAATGCAATTTTTAGATCTAAAATATGATAATTGACTGATTGTACTCGATGCAAAGACCTAAAAATGATGACTTTTTAATGTAAATTTTGATTCTAAACAATGCACTTTCTTTTTCCAAATGAACTAAATGTAAAATGCCTCAAAATATGCAATTTTTGAAACTGTAATAGAGATCTGCAAGTACAAAAAACTGAGTAGACAAAGACAGAAATGTGTGCAAAAATATGAAAATAGCACCTATACAAGGACTGGTTCACCTAGGGGCGAAAGGGTCTTTGTACATGGTTTTGAAAAATTAAAAACTGAGTGTCTAGGTTACTGTTTATGATTTATATTTCTATTTGCAAAGTGATTATACAATGACTATCTTTTCTAAAAATTTCTAGTGAAATGCAAATACAAATGTGTGAAAATTTATGAAAAAAAGTGAAAAATTTGAGTGCAATTTTAAATGAAATTTTGATCTAAATAATTGAAATGCAAACTACAATGAAAATTGTATGCAATATTTTTGGATTTTTATGAGTTTTAATGATGCAAACATGCAAGATGCAACCCTAAATGAAGAATGTAAGACACAATGATGTAAAACCTAGATCAAGGGTTTGAAAGACTACCAAATCAAAAAGTTATGATGTCAAATGTCAGGTTCACCAAAATAAAAAAAAGGTGTGAAAAGGAGATCTCAAGTCCTACATGCCAAGAACCTAGGATTCAAGGGGCCTTCTCCCAAATTTTCATTAGAATGCAAACCAACAAGGCTAATATATTGACTTTCAACCTCAATTAGACATGGGTTGGTGGATTCTTTAGGGTCTTAAGATGATTAAAAATGATTTAAAATGATTAAACTAATGAAACTAATTGAACTATATGACCTAATATGTAAAATGTAGATTCCCAAAGATAACTAGACTATAAAAACACTTTGCAGGTGGATCTAGGAGATATCAGAGGGCATGTAGCTATCACCAAAAGCTCATTCATACATGTGTAGAAGGATTGGTTATGTCGACCGAGGATGTCAGTGTGAGGCTGATTATGCTTGATCCATGATGAATTGAAGCATAATGAAGCCACTAATACTCAATCTAAACAGGATCAATCAAATTGAAAGTTAAGCTAAATATTTATTGAAAGTAAACATTATGAACTGTGAAAGCATTTAAAATGTTTATTTTAACTTATTTTGGAATTGGTGTCATGTTGATGTGGAACAACAACCCTTTCCCAATCCAGCGATTAGTGAGCTTGTTCCAATTGATTATATTGAAGAGAATCGATGAAACTATTGTGATATGTGGATGAAAACATGATTTATGCTCAATTAAACATGATGCAAGCTAAATTAACATGATTTTGTGCTAAAAATGATCTAAGTATGCAATTTCTAAGCTAATTTAAGTAGATTCTAAGCTAAAAGATTCAAACCCTAATTTATAAACAAGCTAAGATGGATGCATGGAAGCCATTAATGGAAGCTTAAAACTAATATGCAACTAAAAATGAACTAAAATATGCTAAATGTGAGTAAAGTATGAGTGTGAGTATGAGTGAATTCAACAACATAAGTTTGCAATTCAAAGATGGATCTGTTTGTCTCTAAATAGTGTTCTATTTATAAGAAAGCAAATGAGAAATGAAGGGTTGAGATTTTAAAAGCTAATAAATAGTCAAGGATGGAGGAAATGGGAGGCATGAATCATGGATTCTCATCAACGGATGAGAATGCAAGATGAGATTTAATCAAGGGTTCTCATTCCTTCCAAACAAGCACATTTTTTACCTATTTAAGAGGTCAAAAGTTAACTTGCTCAAGAGGTTTCAAGTTTAGCTTGCTCAAGAAGTCAAGTGAGAATATTCCCTTTTTCAAATGATTGGAGGAGAGAGAATATTCTCATGGGTGAGGAAAAAGATTATTTAGTTAATTAAAACTAAATTAAATTGTGCAAAGGAGGAATATTCTTTTGGAATATTCCTTTGCAAGTGGGAGGAATTAGATTAGTTAGATAATTGATAATTAAACAAGGTTTAATCATGCAATTAGGTAAATTAGAAAAATAAAGTGATATTCATTAAATTAAATGATTTAATGAATGGGGGAAGGTGAAATGATATTTAATTAAATAACTTAAGGTTATTTAATTAAATAAGATGATTTAGAGAATTAAATTAAATAGTTTGATTTATTTAATTTAATGAGATGAAATGTTAGCGTGAAAGGGGGTGAACTAACCTAATTTGATGAATTAGGTTAATAGACGAAAATGATTCCATTAATTAATTGGTGAGGCTAATTTAATTAATTAAGCAAAAATAGGATGGGTTTTAGAGGAAATGATGTTAGTATACCTGATTCGAGTGCATGATATGATTTAGGACATTTTTCAGTGTCTACATTTTTTCCCTCTTTGAAGGGAGGTACCTGTTGCTTTAGTTTAAAGACTAGCGCTCTTCGGATTAAAATTGTTGCTTAAATCAAAAAATAAAAAAAATCTTATTTTAGATGCCCCACTGTTGAAGGATAAAGTAGATCTCCTAAGTCCTTGGAAAGTGTTCCCCAACACTAGGATTAGAAAGAGATTAAATTCGAATGAAATGAACATGTAAATTGACATTTGTGATTATTCCTAAATGATAGGAACATGTGGGGACATCCAAGAAGGGCTCCTACAAAATAGGAGCACATGGGGCACCCACATGGAAGGTGGAACCCACCTTGTTTTAGTTAACTATTCGGAGGATTGGTAACACTTCAGTAATGCATATTTTGATTCTACAAATTAGGGATTGATATTTAGCAACCACCATATTCCCTTTCACCAATCTACAACCACCTTTGTCAAATGTCACATGCATTCTAGAATCATTGAACTTGGATACAAAAAGTAGATTTCTAGCAAGTCCTGGAATATGTAAAACATCATTAAGAGTCTTAACCCTACCATCATTGAAACACAACTTTACCTCTCCTTTTCCCACAACCTTTGCTGTGCTATTATCTCCAAAGAAGACATTCCCTCCATCTTATGATGTATACTTAGTGAACCACTCCTTGTTAGGAGTCATATGATAGGAGAAACTTGAATCAATAAGCCAAGAGTCATCACTAACAATATTAGATAAAATGACTAATGCATCATTACTATCATCCAAGGATTTCTTTGTAGAAGAATCAAAACTCTTTTTCTTGTTCTTAAAATCCTTCTTTACATGTCTCAGTTTGCCATAGTTCCAACACTTTACCTTACTCTTACCAAGGGTTTTAGATCGTCCTTTGGATTTACCCTTTCCTTTCTGGTCTCCCTTAGGTTCCTTTTCCTTAGGCCTACCTCTTACAAACAAGGCATCTTGGGAACCCATTTTAGACTTCCTCCCCATCTCCTATGATAGGAGAGTAGGAATTATATTGTCCATCTTAGGATCTGCACCATTACCACTAATAGCAACAATTAGATTTTCCCAAGACTTTGGTAAAGAACAAAGTAACAAAATGCATTTATCTTCATCTTCTAGCTTTACATCTACAAATGCTAACTGACTTAGAATAAAATTGAAAGCATTTAATTGATGTGTGTTAGAAGATTAATCTTTACTTGGTAAAGGTTATTCTTTAATTGTAATTATTTATTAACTTGTAGGAATATTCCAAAGGAATCCCTACAAGTCTTTTGTCTTTTTATCATCTCACACATGTGTGAGGATGGCTTATTTTTAATTCCTTTATTAAGGAATATTTGTAACCACCTCCTTAAGAGGTGACACTTTGCACACACATAGATGAATGGTGCCATTCTTTGATTTGGGAGTTACATTCTAACTCCTTCTCACCTCTACTTATTGAGGTACCTCTCCTCTCATTCTTCAAGACTCATGCAAGCAAGCAAAGGCTGAAGCTCTCTCTCTTTGTATTATTCTTTAGGCATTTTTCCTCCATTCATAATATTGGGGTTTTTTCTTGTTTTTTTCCCTTATCAAATTCTTGTGTCTCTTTTGCTTTGGTGGTGCTTGATTTTGCTTCTTCAATCTATTTGGTAATATCTTTCCTTCAAACAATTGCTCATTTATTAGTTCTTTCCATTGCTCTTTTCTATTTCCTTTCATGGTATCAGAGCTTGGTATTACTAATATCTTGTGAGCTATATTGTTGAAGGTTTACCAGATTTTTCAGCACACCATTGGAGACACTCTCAAGAGGAGGAGAAGAGCTAGTGCCTAATCTTGGTTGTTTTTTGTCTTCTAACCCTTGTGCAGGGATTTTTTTATCTAAAGATTTCTAAGTTCTTTGGTTTTCAAATTTCAAAGTATTTTAGTTTGCATGCATGTTTTTTTTTTTGCCAAATTTTAGAAACCCTCAAATAAAGGGTTATAGTTCAAAATTTTTGTAAAAACCATTTTTTGCATCAATTTTTTGTAAAAATCAAATTTTTTTAGGGGCTCTAACTCTGGTTCAAAAATTCATTTAGGAAAAAAAAAAGAAGCTAATCTGTTTTTTTTGCAATTAAAGTACATATTAGATATGTAAAATCTCATTTATAGTTTGTATGCATGTTTATTTTTTTTTAAAAATCCTCTGTTTTAAAAGTTTTAAAAAAATCATCTCTATTTTTTAATACAATTTTTTTTTTAATAAAATAAAAATAAATCAAAAACATTTCATTTATTTTCTTTTTTCAAAAGATTTAAAATATAAATCCTAATTTTTTAAAATACTAATCATACAAAAATTTGAATTAGGGCTTCAACCCCTGTTTTGCAGGCTTGCTGAGGCTGAACTGCCCTCTAAACTCCTCGCGACCTCCACCATATCCACAGCCCTCAGCTGCTCCTCAGCTCTGCTCACATCTCTCCCACCCTTGATGCATGCTTTGCGGCTCTTGAGCTTAACCCTAAAGCCTTCACTATGTTTCACTTTTATTCCTATGATTCTTGTTTTTAAAAAAACTTCCTATAGATCCCACACCTTCTTTAATCCTCTTTTTCAAATTATTATAAAAGTCTTTACCCACCCATTTCCTAAATCCAGCTTTCCTTTTCTAGTTTTAGTCTTTTTGCTAATTCTTTTTATAAAGTTTTAAATTAAAGAAACTTTTAATCTTTTATCTTTATACGTATGGTTTAAATATCTCTTTTTTAGCCTTTTAAATCAATTTTTTTTAATAAATAGCTTTTTAAGATTTGATATTAATCTATTAATATTTATTAAATTTTTTAATATTTTCAATTTAATTTCATCTTTTATATTATATAAATTTAATCATATTGTAAATGTAATATTATTCATTTAATTAAATTTTTTTTTCAATTATTTTTAAAAAGAAAAAAATGGTATAATTATTTCTAACAGTTTATCCATTTTTTTTTCAAGTAAAATAATTATAATAGTTTTAGTTTATTAAAGAAGGTTTTTTTTTATTTTTTAAGTTTTAATTCAATCCAAAAAAAAATTTAAGCAAACATTTACAATATTTATCATTTTTATCATTTAGTTGTGAATTTTTTTATTGCAATCATGTCAACTTTAATTCCAGAGATTAAATTAAATTCCTCTAACTATCATTCTTGGAAGATTCACATTTCTTTCATTTTTCAGATTAAACATCTTTTAGATGTAGCTATAGATCCTAAATCTAAACCAGGTTCATCTACATCCAAAGATGAAATCGAAAAATGGAACCTCAAAAATGAAGAAGCCCTTGGCCTCATAGGTATCTCCATGTCACCTAAACTTTATGTTCACATTGGGACATGTACAACTACCTTTGAAGCATGGGACAAACTCAAAACAATTTATGATAGTACAAATGAATCAAGAAAAATTCAAATTCAAGATCAACTTGAAGATTTGAGGTATTATGATTTTAAATCTGTGGATGATTTTTTATTGAAATTTGATGCTTTAAATAGTCAATTGGATGGTTTAGGAGTTAAATTAGATAATCTTAGATTAATTCATCTTATTCTTAAAAAGTGTCTTCCTAGACAATTTCAGCGATTCATTACGAATATTCATGCTCAATTAGCTATTCCTTCTTTAGCTACTCAATTGTATGATATTTTTTGTGATTTATTAAGACAAGAAGAGGCTAAGTTAATTAGGTTTAGTTACTCTTAAGTCTAGTGAGCATGCCTTTTTGTCTAATCATAACAAAATTTTAAACCTCATTCTAAGCAACAACATTATAATTCCAAACCTCATTATAATAATGGCAATGATCCTAGAGAGTTTAACTCTTCTAAGAGACCACATTGCACTTATTGTAATAAGGATGGTCATTGGAAAAATACTTGTTTTAAAAAGAAAAATGAGAAAAATCCTATGGATCAAACTAATCAGCAGTTTCATAACAATGGTAATCAATCTAGACGTGCTTTTACATGTAGTTTGAAAGTTTCTAAACCTTTTGAATGGGTTATTGATTCAGGTGCATCTCAACATGTTACTTCACATTAAAAGTTTGTTTTTTAAATAACTTCACAAGTACTTTATTATTGGACTTGATCAACCCAATAATAGTGTACTTGTTTTACTCAATTATATTTGGAATGTGAAAAGGGGATATTCATGTAGTCATGAATGCATGAATATTGTCTTCAATGACTTATTTATACTTAATAATACTTCACTTCATAATATGCAATTCCCATTATTCCATCATAATTTTTATTTATTTTTAATATTAATTTTCATAACTTAAGGTGGCTTGATTTGTGGCTTTT
>VDFB02058242.1:70647124-70660987 GCA_007258455.2 Sequoia sempervirens
TCATGATGGGTTCTTGTGAACCACTACTCATGAAACATGGGTCAATGAGTTTGACTCGAAAACTACACGGTTGAATCCTGATAGAAATATCATAATTTGACACGCTGTGGAAGATACCTCCTACTTATCAGTTGTCAAAGTTGTCAAATTATGAAATCTAACCTTCGTATTTGATTTTTGACTTTCCAACACTGAAACTTGGACAAATTAGAAGCTATAGATTAGCATGAGAGGCTCCTGAAAGTTGCAAAAAACCCTGAAAAAAGACCCATTCGCCCATGGGTGAATGAGTTCCAGTCAGCCTTCAAAAACTACCTTTTGGTGATAGCGTAAACACTTTTCTCCCCTTCTCAAATTTGCAATTTGTTTTCTGGTTCTACTAACATTCAGTTTAATATTGTTGTTTCAAGTGTTAGATTACATTTTGGAGTTGATTTTCTATTTTTAGTTTTTCTCCCAAAAGTGTTGTTTGACCTTGACCCCCATCCACACACACAAAGGAAATTTGTAGATATTCCATAGAATTGACTCACCTAAGGGCTGAAAGTTAATTCTATCTTGGAGGATCTCATTTCCTGAATGAAATAGAAAATAGGTCTAGGCTCATTACACCCCATTTTTACCTTTCTATTTATAGTAAGTTTGGTGAAGCATTCCAAATTTAGAATAAAACCATATGTTTTGAACCCCTACGCTATTTTTCTTTATTTCATTTTGGTGAACCTGACCTTTAAGCATCATAACTTGCACTAATTTTGGAGTCCATTTTCAGCCTTAGATCTAGGATTTGCATAACTTTACATTGCATTGCATTGATTTTCATCTCATTTAGGGTTCTTAAATTGCATTAGTTTGCATCTCATTTAGGGTTTTAGGTTTGCACTTTTGCATTCTTTAAAATATGAAAAATTCAAAAATATTTGTCAATTTGCAGAGTATTTAGATAGCATTGCATGTTCAATCATTTAAGTCAGAAAATTGAATCAAAATTGCATCTCAGATTAGGTTTTTTTGTTTGTCATTTAGCATTATTTTACACTTGCATTTAGACCTCATTTTCCAAAAATTTGAAACTGTAACCTCCCGTCTAAAACTAGAATCTAAAAACCATAGAAATCACCTCATAAACTTGTAAATTGATTTTTAAAAACCCTAAAGTGAGACCCATTCGCCCATGGGGGAATGAGTCCCTGATCAGGGCTTTTTCTGAGTTTTTGAGCATCAAAAACATTGTTTATTGTGTTTCTATATTCAATTTGTTGTTTCAATTTCCAAAATTTGTGTTATCTGAAATTGTTCATATTAAGCTTAATTTTTCAAATTCAGTGCATTGCTTGAATTCAAAATTGTATCTAACAGACATCATTTTTAGGTTCTTACATATGTAGCATAATCAGAAAGTTATCTTGGTTCAAATCTAAAAAAATTTAATCTCTTTGCATTTCAATTCATTCTTTCATAATGGACATGTGCATTGGTAATATATGGAAGTCCTTAACATCTTTAGTTGATGTCTCAAGTTGTGTGTTTGGTAATGATCCTAATGCAATAAAACCTAATCATGCTCAACCAACCCCTAATTAATTTCCTTGCGAAGTTGACATCTTAGGTTAAGATGATGAAAGCATGCATAATTCCATATGTAATTGTCTTAACAACCTTGAGAATGTTCAATGCATTGTTTTATCCCTCCATGCAACAACCAACACCTCCTACTATTCCACCATTAGAGATGTTTGGTCTTTTACATCCTGAGATTGAGTCACAAACCAAGCATAAACCTCCAACCATGAGTGAACCTAGTCTCTCTAACCAAGTGCATACCCATCCATCCTATGTTAATAAAGTCATCAACATACCCATCAACATAGAAGAGACTTATGGCCAAGACTTTAATAAGATCTTAGCTAAGCAAGGATGTGACACAAAAAATGAGCATGATATTCATAAGTTGTTAGAACAAATCCCAATTTAAGATACTAAAGTTTTAGGATATCAATATCCTCCCCCTTCCACATCGTTTAAGGAAACAAGTGTCCTTCATAATGAAAAAATCCCTCACAAGGATGATAGGATCATTTTATGTCCTCCTTCAAACCCACCTCAGCAAGCTTCTCAAAAAAGTAATAAATATAAACCTTATAAATTCAAAGAGTTGCCATTCCTACATACTACAATAGAAAGTGACCAAAAAATGGAACAACTTCTTCATCTAGGCTAGATTAAATTGCCACCTCCCAGTAGAAGCAACAAGAGTAAGAGCATGAATTATTGTGCATATCATAGAACTCTCGAAACATCTTACTAATGAGTGTCATGCATTAAAGTTGATATTGAGTGATTTTTCTCCTCCTAACATTTCTTATAACATAATTGGATAGCAATTACACATGAACTTTGATCCTTGCCATGTGGTAGTTGTAGGATCATAGTGTACTCACTATTACATGTTTTACATTCATTTCAAATCATTTTCTATATTGCAAGGAGCTCATCCTCACCAGTCATCTCGGCTCATCCTTGTCCTACACTTAGTGAGGTAAGGAGGTAGATAGCCTTGTCCTATTTTGGTACTTGATGTTGTCCCTTTGGCTAGTTGTCTGCCTTCCACATACGATGAACAAGATTGGAATGCGAACAACCTGCTATAGGTTGACTCTAATGTGCCTTACTAGTCTTGTCTTTGTTTTTTTTTTCTTTTTCAGGTTCTTTGTGTAATTGCATGTGCACAATGTGATCCCTCGTATTGTTTTGTTTGATGTGTCTTCATGTTCATTCCTCTATTTGTATCTACATTCTTCTATATGTCATAAACCTTTATCTTTTCTTTTGTCTTGTGTTTTCCTTTTGGGGATGATGCAAGTAATCGAGACATTTAGGTCTCTTCCATGTTGATCCAAAATCTTTTCTTTGTTTTCGCTCTAGATATGTGTCATTCTTCATGTTCCATGAGTTATTTTGGGAATGATGACATTTCTGAGCTCTATACTATCATTGTAGCAAAGACATACATTGACCCCGAATCCATGGATCCCTTATGTGTGATTTTGGGATTTCATTTTGGGAGCAACCCCTTTTTCATGACGTAGCTTCATTTGGAAACATATGCTTGACATAAGGCTTTCCAATTAAGAGCTTTCATGTCTTATTTAGCATCTATCATTTTCTACTTTAAATCAATTGCTCATAGCATGGTGGTTAGCAACTTCTTTAAAGTGGGGGCATAAATTGGCATTATCATTTTGGAGATATTTGACTACCTCTTATGTTTCATTGTGTGGTCTTCTTACTTTCAATGTGATGTGTCTTAGATTCTTAGTGGTGTCATTAGGTTTAATTTCCTCCAAGAGTGTGACCTTTCTTGGCATGACTTTCCTCTATGTAGTGGTGATGCTACGCATTGTATTCCCTAAGTTGTGAATTTTTTATCCTATACTTGTCCTCTCTTGGAGACATTAGGCACGATGTTTCCTAAGAGGAGACCTTACATGAACTAAGCAAAGCCCATTTGAACATGTCTTATCCTAAGTTTGCATTTTTTTCATAAGTGTTTAGCATAACATAGCTTGCTAACCTTGTGAAGCTCGAAGTTACAACCCTTTTTCATGGCCACCAAGCATAACACACTTTGCTTGTCTGTGGAGCCTTGTTTGTTCATAAGTGTTTAGTATAATGTAGCTTGTTGAGCTTATGAAGCTCAAAGTTCGTATTGTGTGGTGCCTTATTAAAGTTATTAGAACCTGTATAACTTTGGTATGGTATGGGAGCCTAATAAGATTCTCTCATTTGCCACTCTTGGGGGATCACCTAGTGGACAACGGATTTCACTAGCCCATGTGAGCACATATTGTTGTTTGCAAGACAACGAGTTCCACTTGTGAACGTTTTTGGCTAAGGATTGATCCACATCGAGTTGGAAAAACAACTGAGGCTTGATCCATCCTTTTTTTTGTTTTCCTTTTCTTTCCTTTCTCTCTTTTAGTCTTTGACATTGTATGATTGAGTATCTTGTCATTGTTGTATATATATGTTTAATATAGGCATGTGTCTCCTTGTGCCTTTGTTGGTTTTTCCATGAGATCTTAGATCTTGGGGTCTTGATCATCCTCCTTGATCTTTGTCATCTTATCCTTCCAACGATTGTACAATTAGACCTCTCTTGGTTGTCTACTTTAGTTTGAGTTTGACGCAAGGCCATCCTCTCAATAAAGTGGGGGCTAAATGTAGTGTAGAAAAATGTATCCCTTTATATTTTTACACTTGTTTGGGCTCTCCTAATTAAAATGGACCTAATAATTCCTTAATTTAGTGTTGATAAATGTATCCCTTTACATTTTCACACTTATTTGAGACCTCTTAATTAAATTGAGCTTAATTAGGCCTTAATAACCCCTTTTATTCATTTACATGCCTAATAAATTATATTTTTTCAAGGGGAAACTCGACAATAATTAATTTTCCAATACATAACACTTTACTTTGAGTAATGTGTGTTCTAGGAATAGGGACCTGGGACCCATTTTCCCTTCCCTAGACCGTTGGACCTAAATTTAAATTATATTTTTGGTGGTATTTTAACATCTCCAAATCCATATTTCAATGTTGGCTTGTGATATTTGAATTTCGGGAAATCAAGGAAACATACCTATACATACAAGGTCATTTCACTAAGTTTCACCTAGAATTTCTAGATATTTACATGAGAAATTTTATGAGCATTCTTCAAGAATTTCAAGAGAAATCAAGAGCATTCAAGAGCAAATATATCAGAGATTTATTGTAGCAATCAAGATCTAATCATCGTGTCAAAGTCTTCTTGCATCATGCATGTTTTTGGAGCTAACATTGTGATGTAGGTTTCAAGATCAAGTTCAAGTATTCAAAGCATTATTCAAGCATCAAGATCCACAATCCAATTTAGCCATTTCATGGGTGATCCCACAATAGTGGTTTACAATTTTTGGCCAAACTAGACACTGAAATTATTATTTTTAACTAAATCTTCACATTAGGGCACCTATAGCGGATAAACCGTGAGGAATTTGAAGATGATGCAAACTAGAGTCTCTCCACATTTTTTCTGTAAATTCTAAAAATATTTTTTCAAAATTTTTGGAATTAGATTGCACTTCTTTTTCCATCTCCCACGAAAATTGGTTTTTTTCATAAAATAGTATTTTTAAAAAGTGACGCACACCGTATAAAGCATAACTTTTTTCCTTGAAGGATAAAATTCTAATTATTTCAAATTTAGATTTGTAACTCTAATATCTAGTGATTCGACTTGGTTAGATAGTTTTTATTGAATATTTTTTCTTTAATCAAGTTTCAAAGTCAAACCAATTACAATTCAGACATAGCGCAACCGTATAATGCATAACTTTTATTGTATGTATCGAATTTTTAAAAAAAAAAATTGTTGGATGAAGGACTCTAATATCTGGTGCACTCATATTTTTCAAAAAGAAAATTGATAATTTTTTATTTTTCCAGATGTGCAGAATAGAGAACTTCATTTTCGGTGAGAAACCTATATTTAATAAAACTTAAAAAACAAATAGATAATAAAACCAAAACATATTAAAATTGTATTCATTGGATCTAGCTCATTTTGAGGGCTACCCGATACCAGTTGGGCTTGTGAAGTCTCCTCCATTTTCATTTTCAAATCGAGCTTCGAAGTGCAAAATTCTAGACAATTTTTATGCCTCAAAGGGTGAAGGTGAAAAAAGGGTGGTTCGAGCGAACCAAGAAAATATGTTCGGTCGAACATAGGTTTGGTCAAACATAGGTTCAGTCGAACCACTTTAAAATACAATAAATATATATATATACTAAAGGGGTTCGGTCGAACCTGGAAAACTGGTTCGGTCGAACCCCTTGACATGGATCTTTGTTTTCCCCATTTTTTTTCCAATTTGTTTTTTTTTGTTTTCTGGTTTTTTAATAGTTGTATTTTATTCTTTTTATATTATAATATATAATATACTTATTATTACAATATATTATAATATATAATATACTTATTATTACAATATTATAATAATAATAGTATTATAACAATATAATAATATTATAATATAATTATTTAATTATATATTATATAATATATAATTGTTATTATTATAATATTAAAAGCATATAATTAAAGTAGAGGGGAGAGAGGAGGTAGGAGGGAGAGACTTGAGAGAGAGGGGGAGGGGAGAGATAAAGGGTAGGGGATACAAGGGTTAGGGTTTAAGGGTTAAGGGTAGAGGGAGAGGAGCTCTAGGATAGACCTAGTGAGGAGGAGACAGGAGAGAGAGAGAGGGTTTAAGGGCTTAACAGAGACCAGACAAGGAGTGAGTGAGATAGAGAGAGAAAGATGGTTTAAGGGTTTAAGGCATAAGGGTAGAGGGTAGAGGGAGAGAGGGAGAGGGGTTAGGAGGGAGAGACTTGGAGAGAGGGAGGAGATAGATAAAGGGTAGGGGTACAAGGGTTTAGGGTTTAAGGGTTATGGGGTAGAGAGGGAGAGGTGCAGGGAGGGAGAGACTTGAGAGAGAGAGAGAGAGAGAGAGAGAGAGGGGAGTGGAAGAGAGATAAAGGGTAGAGGGTAGGATTTTAGGGTTTAAGGTCAAGGATTAAGGGTAGAGGGGAGATCTAGATAGAATTCCTAAGTGAGTGAGAGAGAGAGGGTTGAAGGGTTTAAGCCTTAAAGGTAGAGGGTAGAGGGGATCAAGAGATAGAAGGAGTGAGTGAGAGAGAAAGAGAGAGATGAAGAGTGGGTCTAGGAGGAGAGACTAGAGAGAGAGAGGGAGCGGGGAGAGAGATAAAGGGTAGAGGGTTCATGGGCTTAGGGTTTTAACCCGGGTTAATGGGTAGAGGGGAGAGAGGGAGAGGGGCAGGAGGAGAGACTTGAGAGAGAGGGGAGTGGGAGAGAGACAAAGGTAGGCACAAGGGTTTAGGGTTTAAGGGTTAAGAGTAGAGGGGAGAGAGGGAGGGCAGGAGGGAGAGACTTGAGAGAGAGATGGGGAGGAGAGACAAAGGGTAGGAGGCACATGGCTTCTAGGGTTTGCTGGCATGGGTAGAGGGAGAGAGGCAGTTCCCGAGATAGAACTAGTGAGTGAGTGAGAGATAGAGAGAGAGGGTTTAAGGGCTTAAGGCTGTTTGAGGTAGAGGGATCTAGAGATAGGAGTGAGTGAGAGAGAGAGAGAGAGACTAAGAGGGTCTAGGAGGGAGAGACTAGAGAGGGGGGAGTGGGAGAGAGATAAAGGGTAGAGGTTATAAGGGTTTAGGGTTTAACTTGGTTAAGGGTAGAGGGGAGAGAGGGAGAGGGGGTAGGAGGGAGAGACTTGAGAGAGAGAGGGGGGAGTGGGAGAGAGATAAAGGGTAGGGGTACAAGGCCTAGGGTTTGGGTTTAAGGGTTAAGGGTAGAGGGGAGAGAGGGAGAGGGGGTAGGAGGGAGAGAGAGATAAAGGGTAGAGGGTACAAGGGTTTAGGGTTTAAGGGTTAAGGGTAGAGGGGAGAGAGGGAGCTCGAGGGTATATTGATTTATGTTTTAAATATGTGTGCAATAATTTTATAATTAGATAATACTTAATTTTAAAATTTACATAATTTCCCATGGAACAATTCGATGGAAAAAATATAAGTTGTATATATAATTGTATATAAGATTCTTGAACTTAAGAATTGCATGAAACAAATATAAGTTGTATATAATTGCATAATTTCCCATGGAACAATTCGATGGAACAAATATAAGTTGTATATTTGTATATAAGATTCTTGAACTTAAGAATTCCATGAAACAAATATAAGTTGTATATAATTAAATGTGAGAGATGATGCTATCAAAGATTCTTGATCTTACGAATTCCATGGAACAAATATGTACATATAATTGTAATTTACGCAAAATGATTTACAACTATGTATAAGTTACTATAGGTTCTCACTTGAACATGTATAGGGTTACAAGTGAAAGTTTGAAAATCATGGATATAATCTAAGTCAAAGATTCAGGTTCAGCCCGCTCTTCAATAACATGTAGAATTTTTTGATGATCTTCACTATCTAGTCTTCATTTTCTTTGGCCACGTGCATGTGGAACTGTGTGAAGATGTAGGGCAGTAGCAATTATCAAGTGACTATATTGATATACCTTGTTATCAGGTTGATAGTCAACAAAATGAATCCCGTGTTGAACAAATTTGACTTGTTTTAGATATGTCCCTTGCACTACAACAGAACCTGCATGGTAAAATGAACCTTCTTAGTAAGACATATGAACATGTACACCATTTTTGTGCTCAAGGTTTGTACACTATATATTTAATGTTTATAACAGTCATGCATGCACATGTGAACACAATGTATATATAATTTTAAATTCAAACTCACCTGTGGGAAATGACATTCCATCACTTGTTTCAGGTTGTGTTAGCTTATTCCTCTCTTCTATGCAACACAATAAATATATTAGGTAACACCTTTGATGTTTCCAGGCTCTGCTATGACTGCAAAAACATCTCCTGTACACCAAATTTACACACAAAATTTCTATAAAAAATAGAAATGTCTCTAGATTTTAAAGATCATTAACTAGATATATATAATATATAGAAATTATTGAAAACTTATGCATGTACCTTTTCTAACCAATCCTGATATATGGTCATAATCAATTGAAATCAAAGGAATGTCTTCAAATCTTTCTTCCTCATTTTTATCATATGTTTCTAAAACAACTACTGGCATTGTATCCCATTTACCAAAATATCCAAGTTCTTGGTTGTTGCATGCATGATCAAAGTTTCCTGCAATGCACTCAGTGTAAAAACAAGAGTAATCCCTTGTGTGTAATGTCCATCCATGGCGACTATCTGAACTCCCAACACAATGCAAAGATCTTGTTTTTTCTACCCTCTTGCATCCATGCATTGATCTTCTGTCCACACCTAGATACATGTACAACAATAAACTTATGTGAACAAACATGTATATATATATATATATATAATTTTTAAATTTAAATAAATTCAAATTTTTGAAAATGTAATTTATACATACCTGATATCTCCCAAAACAGTCTATGTGGAATGTGTCGATTTTTTCTCGAAGATGTGTCAACCACATTTGATGCAAAGTGTTTTTTGCACCATTCAACAACATCATGTGCATTGTCTATACGATCTTCTGGATAACTCATTTGATGTTTTCTTAAAACTCGTTTGATGCAAGCTCCTGCTCCATCATTCTCACCCTTTCCATGCCCACTCTAAAAAAAACTCCAAACATGTGGTATTTTGTAGATTTTATGATATCTACAAAGTGCATAGAATGGCTGTGAAGATTTGAATTGTGCTGCACATCCATCCGGACCTGCCCGCCCACACCCCGCATGCCTTATCATCACTAATATAAAAGGGATATTCTTTCTTTATGGCTCTTCATCCGCATCTCAACACCATCCAATTTCTAATTGCGCATGCCGATAACACACATGAACCATAATAGTGATCTGCTTTGGCAATAATTTTATTGAATCTCCTTTGATGTACCTATGAGTAATTTTCTGCAAATTCAACTACTAATAGAACTGTTCCAAGTGGGAAAGTATCCCTCAATGTTTGGAATTTTCATACTTGCCACTTAGCAAAAAAGGAATGTTGTATGTATGGTTGAATCAATTTTTGAAAATCTTCCATAAATTTTCCAATAGGAATCTCCTCTTCTACATAGTTCAACCTTGTGGATTCTTTCCCAAAATTTGTTTGCAACTTTACATACTTGTACCTATGTGATTAAAATATGTGAATAAACTTAATAAACCACACAATGAATAAAACATTACATTAGAGAATTCAAATAACAATCTAATCAAATTGAAACAAATAAACTCTCTAAAAATAGTACTTACCTCTTGCAATTTATTGTCTTTGTTAGGTCATTATCCTCATTTCTTGAAGGAAATTTAGCCAAATTTCCACATGTCTCACAAATTCCTTTTATGCAGTTTATTTGAGGTCCATTTTCATGATCACATAAAATAGCCTTTATGAACAAACTTGCTTGTTTAGGAGGTGCATTTTGAAACCCACAACTTTCTTCTCATCTTTCAAAACACCTGATAGTAGAGATCAAATTCAATATGATAAGGGTAACAAGTTTCAAAAAACTTGTTTATCTTCACATAATATGGCTTTAATCTTTGAAATATTGTTTGCCCAATCTTTATATGAGATGTATTACAAAAGTTCATATACATCTCAAATTGTGTTATGTCTAGCCAATGTTTTATATGATTTTCATAAATACTGTGCCTCCAGTCTCCATCCTGCAACACACTAATGACCGTCCAGAAGTCCTGTCACCAGTTTTGCCACATAATTTCCTCAATTTCCTTCTAAATCCCTCATCCAAAACTTTTTTCTCATATTTTATTAATGTAGGTTCTACTATAACCAATTTCAGCCGAAAGTGCAGACATTTTTCTTTTTCTTGCTACATCTTGATTTATAATAGATGTCAACATCACCCTTCTTATAGCGGCCTTATCCACTGATCGAGATCCTTTCCCAATGGAATCTAAACCCTTTTTAACATTTTGAACAATATCCTTTTGTAATCCCATGTGTTTCTTCTTATTTGATGTTGAATGTACACCCAACAATTGTAATGACTCTTTAAGCTCATCACGAAGAAGTAAACGTGATAACAATTGGGTTTTTTCAAGTGTATCAAGATGATTGAAATGATGATTGATTATTCCATTTATAGATTTAGTCATTGACCTCTTTCTCTTATTATAAGGCTAGTTGGCATAACATTTCAGCTTCTCCATATCCATTTCAAGTAAATGATTTAAATTTCTATAAGAAATTTGTTTCATCACCTTTTCAGCTAGTTTTATATGCTTATGCATAGTAGTAGAAGGAAGTGATCCTGACCCCTCTCCAACATGCATTGTTTGAACTTGGGCCTCCTCCCTATCTTCAAGGTCCATGTGTTCTTCAACGGATTCATTTGACCCAATATCTAGATTTGGCTCGACTTCAACATGAGAACTTCCTGCTTGTTGAGCCCTTTCTAAATGTCACATTTTGCAAATAAAAGTGAGAGATGATTCCATATAAGTGAATTTTATGTATGCAAGCAAACAAAGTGATAAGACATGATGCTATAAGTGACAGAAGTTTTGAACAACTAGTTTTATATGCTCATCCATACCAGTAGAAGGAAGTGTTCCCGACCCCTCTCCAACAAGCATTATTTGAACTTGGGTCTCCTCCCTAACTTCAAGGTCCATGTGTTCTTCACCGGATTTGTTTGATCCAATATCTAGATTTGGCTCGACTTCCGCTTGAGAATTTCCTGCTTGTTTGAATTTACATGCAAGCAAAGAAAGTGAGAGACTATGAGTTATTTACTTGTGGAGTTGATGTTAGAGTAATAAGTTATTATGCTTAATTAATTATATCATATTGATTAATTAATTAAGTCACTTATTCCTTTAGTTACTTAAGCTAAACTTAGGCACATTAATAATTGATTAATTATTAAGTGTGCACACTAGGGTTTCATTTAGGGTTTCCCTTTTAGGGTTTCTTGATCTCCTTCATAAGGATTGATCTCTTTGTAATAATTGATTCTTTTTAATGCATTTTTACTTTGAGGTTTACAGAACATCTTCTTTGGTTCTGCATATCTTTTGCATGTGACAGGTTATTGCATGCAGGTGATCTTGGATTCTAACAGTTGAAACAAATAAAATCAAATATTCTTAAACTTAAGAATTCCATGGAACAAAAGCAATTGGAAATAGATGATAAGCAATTTAGGTAATGTCTATGCAAGATGACTATTTTTTAGTATTAAAGTTTCCAAGTTAAATCTAACATGGTTTTCATAAAATGCATGCATATTTATAAGCAAAACAAATTGAGGTGTTAATAAAAGTCCTAAACACACACTTGAGATAGAGAGAGAGAGAGAGAGAAGAAACAAGCATGTGTACCTTGTTTCTTTCTATGATATTTTTCCAAGTTTTGTTCACGCCTCTTTTGTTCTTCTTCTTTTGACAATTTTCATTGAGTCGCATTTTTTCTTTTTCTTTGTTGTCCCATTTTCTTCTTCAAGTTAAAGATGTCTCCAAAATCCGCGAGCTCCAATTGATATAAATGTGAATTAATCTTGCAATTTGATATAGAATATTGAAAAATAAGCTTGTATCTATATGCATATGTGACGAGGGAGCAAACCCGAGACACAGAAATAATGCACACAACTAGCAAACTTTCTTATTATTCAATAATGAAAAATCTTACATGCAGAGGATCACAAATCCTCTAGCTCTGTGATACATGCAAATTACAAACTTACAGAAAATTACCCAGATCCCCTTTCACAGCATGCGAACTTCTTTTCCCAAAAAGTTACCCAAAAATCAGAAACAAGTCCCTAAATAGACCCATTTCGGTTTGGAACCAAAAACAACCTTTGAGATAAGATTTTTTTGACGATTTGGTGCCAAAATTACAATTTGAAATTCAAGATAAATTTTGATTGAAAATGCTTTATTTTAAAATATGCACCAACTTCCGGCAGCCATAACTTTTAATCATTTGTCGGATCTTCAATGATAATACCTTTTTAGGAAGCTCGAAAAGGCGATTTTCCACAAAGTAGGCCTTGACGGACTACTTTAAGCGTTTTCATAAATTCGAGGCCCATCAGGGATCATTTGGTGCCTCAAAGCCCGAGCTCGGAGTTTTTCAGTCAAAAGCGAGAAATTGGAACTTGAATAACTTTCAAAGTCATGAATGATCTTGACCTAATTCTTTCACCAGACTGTGTATTTTCCCATTCTGAACCTTCCCATAAATTTTTGTCTTCCCGCGACTTCAAATGCAAACCTGCTAAAAATAGCAGTTGAGCAGAAAAAGCAGAAAAGTAGTTCTGAAAGTTGGAAACTCTTATTCAACGAAAAGGGTATCCAGAAATACAAAAACATCTACAAAAAGAAAACAACGGGAACAAAAATGGAAATTATCTTTTGGGTGATGCAAGATTGCCCTCACACCAGCTGGATGCTCTGCATCCGGACACCCGAGGTAATTTGGTAACCCGTCACATCTCGGATAGTTGAGAAAACCAAGCAGTCCAACCTCTGCCTTAGACAACCAAGAAGAATCTTCCACAGGCCTTCCTTTCCATTTTACCAGCTACTCTTCATACTGCCTGTTTCTGGTACTCCTTCCCACATGGCTATCTAGGATTTCTTCAATCTCCTCCTTCTCTGAAGTAGGTCCTGGAATGCCAAACTGTTCCATTGTTGGTGTTTCCTCTGCGCCACCTTCATGATACTATGTCAAATCTGAAATATTGAACACAGGGGAAATGTTGAATCCATCTGGCAACTCTACCTCATATGCATTCCCTGATTCATGCCTCTTCACAATTTTACAGGGACCAAACTTCTTCATCTTCAGTTTGTTATAGGTTCCCATTGGAAACCTTTCTTTCCTCAAGTGGACCATCACTTCATCATCAATCTGGAACTCCTTATACCTCCTTTTTTGATCTGCCTTAGCCTTATACTGCATATTCATCTTGTTGATATGTTCTCTGACATTCTCATGTATATTCTTGATGTGCTCTGCAAATTCTTCGGCTTCAGCACTAGTTTTCTTCTCTTGGCCCATCTTCCTCAATTCTGGAGCGGTCCTGGGACTACATCCATACACAATTTGGAATGGTGATCTACCAGTACTTCTATTGACAGAATTGTTGTATGAAAATTCTGCCTGGGGTAAGATCAAGTCCCATCCCTTAGGTTTATCTCCTACCAAGCATCTCAGTAGGTTACCTAGACTTCTATTC
>VDFB02058242.1:70664206-70769919 GCA_007258455.2 Sequoia sempervirens
AGTCACTTATTCCTCTTTGTTACTTAAGGTAAACTTAGGTACATTAATAATTAATTAATTGATTAATTATTAAGTGTGCACACTAGGGTTTCATTTAGGGTTTCCCTTTTAGGGTTTCTTGATCTCCTTCATAAGGATTGATCTCTTTGTAATAATTGATTCTTTTTAATGCATTTTTACTTTGAGGTTTACAGAAACATCTTCTTTGGTTCTGCATATCTTTTGCATGTGATAGGTTATTGCATGCAGATGATCTTGGATTCTAACAGTTGAAACAAATAAAATCAAATATTCTTAAACTTAAGAATTCCATGGAACAAAAGCAATTGGAAATAGATGATAAGCAATTTAGGTAATGTCTATGCAAGATGACTATTTTTTAGTATTAAAGTTTCCAAGTTAAATCTAACATGGTTTTCATAAAAGGCATGCATATTTATAAGCAAAACAAATTGAGGTGTTAATAAAATTCCTAAACACACACTTGAGAGAGAGAGAGAGAAGAAACAAGCATGTGTACCTTGTTTATTTCTATGATAATTTTCCAAGTTTTGTTCATGCCTCTTTTGTTCTTCTTCTTTTGACAATTTTCATTGAGCCGCATTTTTTCTTTTTCTTTGTTGTCCCATTTTCTTCTTCAAGTTAAAGATGTCTCCAAAATCCGCGAGCTCCAACTGATATAAATGCGAATTAATCTTGCAATTTGATATGGAATAATGAAAAATAAGCTTGTATCTATATGCATATGGGGAAAAAATTATTCTAGTGTATGGAATAACTACATCCTAGATCATTAAATGAATCAAGTGGTAATCAAACAAGTTATTTCATTGTGGAATTTGTTGTTTTTTAATGTATAGATATGCAACATATATCTTAGAGTAATTTTAGAATTTTGTTACTTGTCAAAAAGACAATAGAGGTATAATTTGAATTGAATTTTCTTAATGTTTCAAAGAATAAAATTTTCGTATAATTTAATAATGGTGTAGATTAAGAGATTATTTATGAAATAATTTAACATAAAAAATTTATAACTTAGAGGGAAAGTGTTTGAAGGATGGTATATAATTATAAAAGGAATGTTCCTACCTCTTCTTTATAATTATATTTTATAACTTGTTTATAAAATATCATTAGTCTACTTGAGCTTGAGAGTCATTTATTTTATAATTTTTGACTTCTTACTATAAAATTCAATGGGTGTGCGTGCAAATTATTTATTGTGGTCAACATGAATGAACTTAATTATAAAGTGGCATGTTCATTTCCTAAAATTCTACTAGAGATCAAATGTATATCATATAAGGAAATGTAAGTTCTAAGAGATCATCAAATAAGCAAATGTATGTATATTGAATATAAGCAAATGTATACATATATCATATAAACATGTAAACATAAGCAAACACATACATACATGTAAATAGATTCAATGTATAAACATGTAACATGTTATAAGCAAAGAGCCAAATGTATGTATATAAGCAAATAGCCAAATGTCTGTATATAAGCAAAGATCATCAAATGTCGAATACTAAAAATCATCATATAAGCAAATAGCCAAATGTATGTATATAAGCAAAGAGCCAAATGTATGTATATAAGCAAAGATCATCAAATGTCGAATACTAAAGATCATCATATAAGCAAATACATGTAGTAAAGATCATAGATCTAGTGCAGGGCCTAATATGAATGTCGACTCCTAGTCAAATGGCCATCTGAATGAGAACGGTCCTGCTCTGATGGATGTGTTGAGCCCTGCAAATAAAAATGTGTACAAAATGTGTTAAATACATATAATTTATATTAAATAAATTTTATGAAAGTTTTTTGTAAGAATGTACTTGTATATTTTTAAATATCTATCTAGATCTATGTGCATACATATGCATGTACATATACACATGTATATATAAAAATTTAAAACTCACATGTCCACTGGCAGCAATTCATCCACAGAGTCACGTCGATGTACATGATCTGGAGGAACAAGGCTAGGAGTGACATGAGGTATGTCCAACTACAATATATATACATAAATCAGTACAAGAATATCTCTAAGTTAAAACTAAAATTTAAAAATAATTAAAAAGGAATTGAAACATGCACATGCACACATACATGCACATCATCTGATCTTGGATGACCTAAGTCCTCTGAAACGAACGTCTCCACCATATCAACTATACGATCAAGCGACGAACCAACATCTACATCCCTCTGATCTATCTCATGTCATGCCATAAATGATGAGTGAAGAGGACTATGCAGGTGAGATGGCGTCGGTGGTGAAAAACCAAAACCAGTCAACATGTCAGTAAAACCCATAGTCCGTGCAGCTGTCAAATGATCTATAGGTGGATCTTGATGTGCACTAGTGCTAGGCAAGGAGTGATGGGATCCTAGAACTGAATGACCTTTGCATCTCAAATGATCTCTAACATTCTCTATACTGATCCCATAGTCTGATGCAATGGAGGCATATGCCTCCAAGAGTTCCTCAGCTAAACAATGCAGAGTCATGCGTGTCATATTTCCTGTAAGTGCATCAAGTTGTGTGGGAGTAGGGATGTTCGCCATTGTATAAGGATCCATGGCGGTCCACTGTGCTGAAAATGGCATGGATCAAGAACCTCTAGACATCAAATACTAACCTACACGATTAGTAGATATCCTACTGGTGGCAGCTGCAATGTCACCTATAGTGTCAATTTCTTCCTTTTGGGAAGCAATGACAACCTCATCTGCTATGGGGGCTAGAGTTTGGGTGAGAGCAAGAGACCTCTCACCAACCAATACCCTAAACACTGGGGGTGGTCTATCTACTTGACAATAGGTGGGCCTATCAACCATCCTGCCATGCCCCTGACCAGCATATGGTGGAATGTCCAAGTAGTTAACTTTGAAGCCCAAATGGACCTCAACATACAACTGCTAAACAAAATACAATGGAATTTGGTCATTGTTTGGGTATAGACCATGTGTTGTGAGAAATCATGGGTAGATCAATGAGGCCATAACATGATCGACACATCTAGTGACCTCGTATCCCCTAACCTTATGCACATTTTGATAAAATGGAAAACAAGTGGCTTTTATCATTTCTTTGGTCACACTATCCTATATTTGTTTAAGGGGAACATCACCATGTACTTCTTCCTGCATGCGGGAAAGAATAGTAGCTACTCTATCTGGGGAATATGCACTAGTCCTCTCAAGTTCATCTTTTAGTTTTTCTAGACTATGCAATATTAACATGCATGGTTCAATATATATCCCCAGGTTTGCACCTTGTGCTAATGAATCTCTCAATTTTTTAATCTCATTAGTGGTATTTCCAAACAAATTTTCTGTAGGTGGAACATCTTCATTTTCCATGTTATATATGTATGTACACCTAAAGGAGCAATGAGACCTTGGTAAATAATATATCTAGATATAGAGAATATATTTATCTAAAACAGTTCAAATAATTCATCTACTCATCAATAATATTTCCATACCATTAACAAAAAAACATTCAACATCTATCTAGTTTTTAATAATCAAAACATTCAAATTACTAGATTGCACATAAAACATAATCTAAAATAGTTCTAAATTTTAAATTTACAAGTGTGCACTCTAGTACAAAATGTGCCATTAAAGACTTAAAAAATATGGATAAAGGTTGCATCTAAGATTTATTTCCTACAACTAATAATAAAGGGAAAGCATCATTACTTAACATTGGTGGTCATGTAAAATTAATTTAGTCATTATTGAAGGTACAAATAAGAGAAGAAAATAAGAGAGATGATATAAGCTTGTAAATATGATTTCTAAATTGTTGAAGCAATATTTTGATAAGGAGGAAAGCAAAAAATTAGAAATAAACTTCCTCATGTATCCATTATAAATAAAATATGATAGGAGGAAGGGACACATGCACATAATATTTATCATGAAAGTTACCATACAATGTACAAGAACATGATACTAAGGAACAAAGGTTTCTTATAAGTACACAACAAACCTAGATGAAGATTTAACCCTAGTACAAAAAGAAAGAAATAATGAAAGAATAGGAGAAAATGACTTGATTTAATCTTTGTACATATTTTTTCTATTACCTCAAATCTTATAGATAATATAAAATCCACCATGTGAAAATATGGTTATATTTACTCATTTAAAGATAATATTTAATAATTATTTTATTACTCTTATTTTTATAAATTTCTTAGATATTATAGTAAAATAAATCAACTCTTACAATTTTTTAAATTTAAAAGATGCCTATACAAATTCCACAACTAGATATAATGGACTAGAGCTTTCTATAATGATGCACAATTATCAATCCTTGATGTTCCAAATCTTTGTGTGGGTATTTTACTTCATCCCATCGTCTTCTTTAGTTTTCATGATCTAGGTAGGTATTCCTAATGAACCTAGGAATTATCCCTTGTTGACCCATCTTATTTCAACCTTTATTTTGTTGATGATTATACTTGAAACTCTTATTTTTAAATTTTATGCAGTAATGAATACCTATAACACTTGGTGAAACTAACAAACCAACACTAAGATTGTTCCTCTTCCTTTATCTAATCCCAGTATTTCATGTTGACTTCTTGTATTCCTTTAAGAACACTAAAGAGTATAATAGTATAAAAGAACTTTAGTATATAATATTTCTCTTTGGGATATTATTTAAACTTCACCTTAATATC
Source organism: Sequoia sempervirens (assembly GCA_007258455.2). Classification (NCBI taxonomy): domain Eukaryota; kingdom Viridiplantae; phylum Streptophyta; class Pinopsida; order Cupressales; family Cupressaceae; genus Sequoia; species Sequoia sempervirens. The sequence continues at coordinate 70,668,928 of VDFB02058242.1, forward strand.
ATGAGTTTCTTCATAATTCTATACAAAAGATCCATATTCCCTCTTCTACTAAGCCTATTGAAATAGTTGCCCAAATTGGGTGTATTATATACTGACATTATGGAGATTACATTTCTTCCATCTAAACTTCACTTCAATGTGGTTTAATAGAAGATTATTTATCTTCTAATCATTTTTGGTACTAAACCTATATGAGCATTAAGTATACATTGATTGAAAATGGTTTTTTAATCTTAATATTTGTAGTCATTAATTCCTAAAATGTATTTTTGTTTATACTTCTAATCTTACTCTTCCTGAATTTTCTATTAAAGGTTTTGTTATTATTCGATGAGATCCTTTGGGAACTATTATTTTCTTATCTAGAATCAAGCCCTATTTCGCTTCACTTGTTATTCCATGTTATGATAGGGAATAAATTTCTTATTATAAACTCCTTCACGGAAAACCTTCGATTCATGCAATAGGGATTGTTCCATCTAATTGGACACCAATATGTAAAGTTTTTTATATGGAAGTAAAACTTTCATGATTACATTAGATAATGATCTATTGTATTATTGTAAAATTAGTGATGAACTACTTTTATTTTTATATTCCCCTCTAGTTACCTTAAAAATAACTACATATATTTCTTTTATACAATTATTTAAGGGGGCATATACTCTCACAACCCTTGTAATTTTGACATTTTTCCTTTTATACATGTATAATGTTTATGTTGGATTATATATGATTTGTTGGCATACTTTGTATTATTGGTTGTATTATTCTAACATATATATATATATATATATATATATATAGTAGATTTTTGTGTTTTTTGACATGCTTGTTTTGCATATCTTAGTTTGAAAGGGAATCAACTCCTTGATCATTTAACACACTGTATATCATTCTATGTATCCAAAATGTTTGATTATTTTCATGTTTTTCTTTTAGCATTTATTTTTTATACTTTAATTATGTTTTATCATATAGTGACATTAGCCCGTTAAAGTGAAAGAAAATATGATGTCAAGAATTGCATACACTACAATATTAATTTATATTTCATGCTCACGTTTTAGCATCTATATCCATAGCATAATTTTAGGGCCCATTTAACCCTCTTTCCTAACCTTCTCCTAGATCTAAGTGGCAATCTCATATTTTCTTACTTAATTATGTTAAATTTCATATTTTTATGTATTTGTCATCTTCTAACATTTTATTATTTATGTATTGTTTCAAACATTAAATACACAATTATATAAACATCTTCATGACTCTAAAAATATCCTAACAATTTTTTTTTTTAAATCATTCTTCTTACTTGAATAAAAAATTCTAACTAACTAAGACATTTTAAATTATTTTTAATTAAATTTATCTTTAATTAATTAAATATTTTATCAAAACTCAAATACAATTATCCTCTTATCATTTTTTTTTTATTTAAACTACTTTTTAATACAAATTATTGTATTTTCAAAATGCATGTTCTCTCACTACCATTTTAAAATGATAAATCTTCCTATTTTATAAAATACTTGCAATAGTCCATTCTTGACATCTTTACAAGGAGCAAAATAAAGAATCTTCATTCTAATCATACAACTATATTTTTGAAATGCATGTTCCTCTTGCTACTATTTTATAAAATACTTACAATAGTCCATTCTTGATACCAAATTACAAGAAACAAAAGAAAGAATTTTCATTCTAATCATACAATGTCTTATAATAGCTTTCTCTATTTTCATAATATGTTGGATTTTATTCTTAACATCTCAAAAATGTCCTTTTTTATAACTAATTTTGAAAGGATTGAAAAAATATCTACAAAATTCTTTTTTTTCTCATTATTTGTCCAATTTTTCTAACACATTTTTTCCAAAACTTTATCTCATCCCATTACATTCTATTCTTCCCTATTTTAACACCAATCTCTATTTTTTATTCAAATTTGAAAGGCATTATGTACTTTTATATGCAAAAGTGTAATATATCCCTCATACGCTCCATTTAATCCTTAAAATTCTACAAATGCAGTATAATAGTATTTTTTCGACACTTATATTCTATATATTCTTTACATTGGAGCATTCTTCATTCTACTCTTGCATGAAACAAAATTACTATTTATTTTTATTTTCCTACACTACAACACTTGGTTTCTCTTTGTTGCATGTTACATTTATTCTACATTATTATTCTTGGCCACTAAAACATTATATGCTCTAGTTATATCTAACATTCTATTTCTAACTTATGTTATAATATTTCATTATATATACTACAACAATTCTTCATACAATTTTTATATAATTTCTATTGACTACAATAAAAATTTCCTATTTGAAAAAATTCTTCTGATTTACTTTATTCTTAACTTATATTCATTCTTCAAGCACATTATAATTTCTTTACTTGAATATTATTTATCATAATATAACTTTGCAATGATTTTCTACATATTTTTTGTTTTCTTCTTTAATGTTGTAAGTTATGTTACTTTTATTGATCTTTTCTCTTTGAAAAGAATACAAACCTATTTTCTTTTTCATTTCTTCCTCTTACAAATATTATTCACTCATTGAATAATATTTGCTCAATTTAGTAGAATTTTTTACTATGCCTAGTTTTACTTAAATGTATGCAAAATAGGCATGCATATAAACACCACACAAATTATTTGGAAAAATGCCACAAAAAATGTGATATCATTTATATAAAACTATGGTAAATGTTGCACTCCATTACAACAATTCATCCAATTAAGAGGTGATGTAATTTATTGATTCACTAAACAAAAATAGATTTTTATTCTTAAAATTATTCTCTAGAACTAGACTCATGGAGTGACCAATTTGAAAATCAATTTGAACATTTCAATCACTTAGATAAAAATTTATCCAAAGAATAATTAAGATAGTGTTATGCAACCAATAATATAGAAGCAATAAATCTAGCCTATTAATTTTTCTAAGGTTCCATTCAAGTATAATTTTGAATTCAAGTTTACAAGAAAAATAAGTCTATAATAATATTCACAAATAATATCTCCATGTTGATAATTTAAGCAATGCCTTCAACACAATCTATTAATGGATATAGAGAGAACTAAAATATGGATATACTTGTAGGTTGGAAATATCCTCAAGATGGAACAAAATTAAATTTTGATTATACATTTTGGGGGAATCTTCGGGCTATAGATGTTGACTATTTTCTTCATAATTCTAATAGTTTTAAATTCTAATTAGAGGTTTGAGTAAACTTGGTTTAAAGATGAACAAAAATATTAGTAGGAAGATCTCATTGTTAGGTTAATGCTAGTATATAAGAAATGATATAATGAATTAGTAATAGAAGGTAGTGTTTTTACAAAGGTTGAGGCCCCAATTGGGGTATGTGTTCTTATGAAAAAGAAGCATTGAAGTGGTCCCAATTTTTTTATAATATCATGCATATATGCATTGCTATTGGGGAAAATATTAGAAAATTTCAAGCAAATGCAATTGGCAGCTGTAAAGCCAAATGAATATTAAAAACTTTCAAGCAAATGCAATTGGCAGCTGTAAAGCCCAATTTTACAAAATGAGTTTGTTTAAAAGGCTTTAGAAACTTTCAAGCAAATGCAATTGGCAGCTGTAGATCCAAATTTGGTTGAAAACTGGGTTTGTTTAAAAGGCTTTAGAAACTTTCAAGCAAATGCAATTGGTAGTTGTAAATCCAAATTTTAAATAATGGGTATTGTTTTTAAAAGGTTTTAGAAACTTTCAAGCAAATGCAATTCACAGCCGTGAGCCAAAATGAGAGCTTGAAACAGGGTATATTCATTATAAACAATAAATTTTGTTCTCATAATGTGCCTTCAAGTTTTAAATGAAAATTTTGTTTGGAATTTTCTTTTCATTCAATTTGTTTTCATTTCACCAGAAAAATTTGGTCTCATGGAATCCATTGGAGTTTACAAATTTACAAACAAATGGAATTTTAAATCACTATGAAAGAATTCCAACCTGCTAATGGATGTCCAAGTCGATATTTCAAGTTGAAATGGTGGCCCTGTTGCAAGTTTTCATCGTTCCCTATCAATCACATTCGTTGTTCGCCACGCACGAGCTTCAGGTCTGATAGTTCGCCATTTTTTTTGTTTGACAATGATAGGGTTTGCTTTATAAATTCCCTAATTCAACTGGGTTCATTCGAACAGGGGTTCAACCGAACCCCTTTAAAATACTATTTTCCCGTTGACCATAAAGTGGTTCGGCCAAACCACTTTATGGGTTCGGTCGAACATGTATGTTCAACCGAACCAGCCTTCCTATTGAATTTTTTAAAAAGTTGATTTCTCTTCCTCTTCTCAATTGTAAACCACTATTGTGGTTTCACCCTCATGCAATTTGCAGACCTCACAAGATCTCCATTATCAAGGTTTCATTCAAGGGTTTGTTGAGTGGTAACATAGCATTGTCCATTATTCATTCCCACTTTCATTTCATTATTTCAATTCAAGGTTTGATTACCAAAGCAGGGTTTGACCAAGGCAAACCCTCATTCACCTAACAATAAATATTTTTCTCTCTTATGTGTGTGACTGCAGATTTAGGTTGAAGAAGTATTGAAGACCTTTTGAAGTGCAAGATTGGAAAAGTTGTCAAAGTTGTTGTCAAAACACATAATTTGACTTGCCTATTTGATTTCTGACTTTTCGACATTGAAACCTAGACAAACCAAAAGCTATAGATTGGTAAACATTTTTCTCCCCTTCTTAGATCTGCAAATTTTTTTTGGTTCTGCTAATATTGAGTTTAGTATTGTTGTTTCAAGTGTTAGATTGCAATTTGGAGTTGGTTTGCTATTTTTATTTTTTCTCTCAAAAGTGTTGTTTTACCTTGACGCCCATCCTTCAAGCATAAGGAAATCTAAAGATTCTCATGTTGAGTAGATTCACCTAAGGGTTTTTAGTCAATTCTTTCTGGGGATCTCATTTCCTAATGAAATAAAGAAAAGTAGGTCCATCATAACCCTCTTGATATCATTGCTTGATAAACCTATTTTTCTTCATTTCAAAATGAATTTATGGTTCCATCATTTTTATACATTAAATTTAACCCTAATCATATTAGAAATGATTGGTTAGTGTTATTTTATAGGATTCATAAAACAAGGATGTTGCAACATGTTTTATGTTTGACCTTCTTGGTTTTCCTTTGCTTACCAATTTATTATTCTTCAATACTTTGTACTTTAGAATATTTTTAACTTTTTTTTATGTTATTTTGGATAGTATTCTTGTAGGGAATCCTTATACCTTCTTTAGAATAAAAAATAGATTCTCTATAGGTCTTGTTGTCCAAAATAAGACATTCTAGCAATCTTGAGTTACTTATTTTAAAAGAGACAACTTCACTAATGAAAAGAGTGATCATCGGATAGCTATGGGTGACCTACATGTCACCTTGGTGATTCTATACCAGAAAAGGGAATGATTAGATCCAAAAAGGGTGATACTAGGATAGTAGTTAGTTGTTGAGTATTTACAAAAATATACTAGCATTACCACAAAAGTGATCCTTCACATAGATCGAGAAAGACACTTTGATTAATATGGTCACACTTCATAGGAGATAAATGTCATCATCACTAAGATGGGAACATGCAAACAATAATCAGGGGACTATATGCCCCCCTTAAAATGTTAGTGTACTTGCTACACTAACATTTTAAGGAGACAGAAAGGGATCCTATTAAGAAATACACCTAAGACAAGGCTACCTAAAGTTCCCCTTGCCCCCAAGTGTAGGATAAGGATGAGCCAAGATATAATATGATATTCTACTCCTTGCAATAAAAAATATAATTGTGCATAAAGTTCAATACATGTCGTAGTGAGCATGCTATAATTCTACAACTATCACATGGCAAGGAGCAAAGTAAACAATTATTATTTGATTATACGATCATATTGACTTGTAAAAGGATCAAATTCTTTCAATACCTTCTTTAAAGCATGGCATTCATCATTAAGATTCCCAAGTGTTCTATGATATGCAAAGTAAGATATGTTTGTACTTTTTCCTTTCTTATTCTCTCGAATAGGTGGCAATGTAATCAATCCTAGGCTAAGAAATTTATCTAAGGTCGGTTCAGTCTCCATTATGGTATGTAAACATGATAGCTTCTTAATTTTATAGGGATTTTTTTTCTTACTTGATTGAGCAACTATTTGATGTGAAGGTAGAATATCTAAGGTGACCTTATCGTGTTCATCTAAGCCAAACCTCTACTATCTTTTGAAAGAATTGCGTCAATGATTCCATCTTCTTTCCCAATAATATCCTCCCAAGTAGGAGGGGTGGGGGAGGGATACAAACAAGATTCTCATGATGCTCAATGATTAGATCTTAGAATTCCAAGGAACCTTATTCATTGTGAACAAAGAAAAATGGGGTCCCAAATTCTCTTATTCACACCTAAAAGGGGAATGAAGAGGAATACAATTTTGCATTGCTCACATTCAAGAACAATTCCATGAGATTCCAATGCAATAGAGATTGAAATTTGTCAAAGGAGATTGTTCCTAAGGTTGGAAATAGATAAAGAAGATAAACTATGGGTGCAAAGCTAAGGAAATGCAAACTGTTTGAAAACACAATGTGATATGCAAAATGACCTAAGAATGCAAACAAACTACAATAGAGATTAATGGGACGGTGCACCTGGAAACTAGAAAGTGATGGACAGGAGCTCTAGAGTCCTGTAGAAATCACTGTTGAATCCTACTAGGACACTTACGCCAAGCTGGGCAACCTAGTCCTGTTTTGGGGAATTTTTTTTGTAACAAGTTTCAGACAAAAGGGTACTCAGAACTACAAAAAACCACTTTTCAAGCCTGGCAGTGGAACTAATTCACCACTGATGGTGACTTTGTCTACCTCCAAATTTTGGGAAATTCAAAGGTGCAACTTGTAGCTCTCGGTCTGCACTTCAGCTCCTGATAGGTTTCCAGATCTGAAACTATAGAATCTGACCTATAGATGTTCTCCAAGCTTCTTTTAGGGTTTTTATGACTTTGAATGACTTTGAAAAAAATTTGACACCTTTTCACACCTTTCTCTTTGACAAATCTACACACAAGACTTACAAAACACATGCAAAGAGGGGAAAAAGTGTTAAGGGTTAGTGAATAGGGATTTGCCTTGGTCTAACCCTAGTTTGGTAGTTAAACCCTTGAAAATGAAATGAAATGAAAAGAGAATGATGAATGAACAACATGCAATGCTACAACTCACCAAACCCTTGAAGTAGAAATCTGAAGAAATGCAAGTAATGGCTCCAAAGTGCTTGAATACTCTTGTAGACAAAATCCTTGAATGCAAAATCACTTGATTGCTTCATTAGACAATTAAGAAAGTGTTGGAGATTGAGGATGAAAAATGAGAGGAAAACCCTATATTTATATACATGATTATGCAAAATTTCTTGAAAATACCACATCATAGGCCAACCTCAAGGCTTAGAAAATAATATCTCACCAGAATTTTGAAATAATTTTGATTTTTGAGCCAAATGGGACTAAGTCACCCCTAGTGGCGACTTCATCCTACTTAGGCATTTTAAGTGGGTGTCGGGAATTAAAGTGTATTAAATGATGTTTAACAGGATTATTCTCAAAAATACACTTAAGTAGGGCATGTAAGTGTATGTAGGGTCCATTTAAACATAAGAAAGGGCCAAATTATTGATGAAGAGCCTAGAAAAGCGTGAAATTTAGTTACAACACTTTGAAATAAGGCTCGGTAAGTGATAAAAAGAGGTTATTTAAGTGAACTATATTAAGAAGGTCCTAGAAAAGTGTGAAAATATGTTACAACACTTAAGTAAGGCACCACTTGAATTCTTTTAATTTGCTAAGGCCCAAGACCTAATGTGAATGTGTTGACCACATTGTAACATTAAATCAAGGCACAACTAAGCCAAGGTCACAAGGACCCAAACGAGACAGAAAAAGTAGAAGAGTTACTTTTCGGTGTCCACATTCACGAGGAGAAGAACAGTTATGATTTTCATGATTATCAATGATTGCATCCTCTTATATCAAATCATCCTCACAAATTGGATAGAATTTGAGAGATGAAAGAAGACCAAGCAAAGTGATATTAAGAACTGTGTCAATTATTTCATCTTCTTGTGCCATAATATCTTTCTAAGTGGTTTTAGGAGAAGTACAAACAAGATTTTCATGACACTCGATGATTGGGTCTTCTATCACCAAGGTACCTTCTTTACAAGGAGGAGAGGCATTGGGAGAACAATTATGATCGGCATGATTATCCATGAGTGCATTCTCTTGCACTATAACATTATCACATATGGAAGGAATATTAGCAGAATGATTAACATGTTTTTCAATGGTTTCATTTCTTTTCCTTAGGTTATGTTCATAAGTAGAGAGATTACAATCATACAAGTTATGTGATACCCTATGAAAACTATATGCTTGAAAAGGAAACATGCTTCATTTGCTAAGGTAAAAATGTATTATGATTTGATGCAAAATGCAAGTATGTAATAATATTAATGCTATTTAAGCAAATTGAAATATAATTTTTAGATCTGAAATATGATAATTGACTGATTGTAAGATGCAAAGACCTAAAAAATGATGACATTTTAATGTAAATTTTGATTCTAAACAATGCACTTTCTTTTTCCAAATGAACTAAATGTAAAATGCCTCAAAATATGCAATTTTTGAAACTGTAATAGAGATTTGCAAGTACAAAAAATTGAGTAGACAAAGACAGAAATGTGTGCAAAAATATGGAAAAAGAAACTATACAAGGATTGGTTCACCTAGGGGCGAATGGGTCTTTGTACATGGTTCTAAAAAATTAAAAACTGAGTGTCTAGGTTATTGTTTATGATTTCTATTTCTGGTTGCAAAGTGATTATACAGTGACTATTTTTTTCTAAAATTTTCTAATGAAATGCAAATACAAATGTATGAAAATGTATGAACAAAAGTGAAAAATTTGAGTGCAATTTTAAATGAAATTTTGATCTACATAACTGAAATGCAAACTATAATGAAAATTGTATGCAATATTTTTGGATTTTTATGATTTTTAATGATGCAAACATGCAAGATGCAACCCTAAATGAAGAATGTAAAACACAATGATGAAAAACCTAGATCAAGGGTTTGAAAGACTACCAAATCAAAAAATTATGATGTCAAATGTCAGGTTCACCAAAATTAAAAAAAAGGTGTGAAAAGGAGATCCCCAGTCTTACATGCCAAGAACCTAGGATTCAAGGGGCCTCCTCCCAAATTTTCATTAGAATGCAAACCAACAAGGCTAATATATTGACTTTCAACCTCAATTAGACATGGGTCGATGGATTCTTTAGGGTCTTAAGATGATTAAAAATGATTTAAAATGATTAAACTAATGAAACTAGTTGAACTATATGACCTAATATGTAAAATGTAGATTCCCAAAGATAGCCAGACTGTAAAAACACTTGGTAGGTGGACCTAGGAGATATCAAAGGGCATGTGGCTATCACCAAAAGCTCATTCATACATGTGTAGAAGGATTGGCTTTGTCGATCGAGGATGTCAGTGTGAGGTCGATTATGCTTGATCCATGATGAATTGAAGCATAATGAAGCCACTAATACTCAATCTAAAAAGGATCAATCAAATTGAAATTTAAGCTAAATGTTTATTGAAACTAAACATTATGAACTATGAAAGCATTTAAAATGTTTATTCTAACCCATTTGGAATTGGTGTTGTGTTGATGTGGAACAACGACCCTTTCCCAATCCTGATATTAGTGAGCTTGTTCCAATTCATTCTATTGAAGAGAATCGATGAAATTATTGTGATATGTGGATGAAAACATGATTTATGATAAATTGAACATGATGCAAGCTAAATTAACATGATTTTGTGCTAAAAATGATCTAATTATGCAATTTCTAAGCTAATTTAAGTAGATTCTAAGCTAAAAGATTCAAACCCTAATTTATAAACAAGCTAAGATGGATGCATGGAAGCCATTAATGGAAGCTTAAAACTAATATGCAACTAAAAATGAACTAAAATATGCTAAATGTGAGTAAAGTATGAGTGTGAGTATGAGTGAGTTCAACAACATAAGTTTTCAATTGAAAGATGGATCTGTTTGTCTCTAAATAGTGTTCTATTTATAAGAAAGCAAATGAGAAATGAAGGGTTGAGATTGAAAAAGCTAATCAACGGTCAAGGATGGAGGAAATGGGAGGCATGGATCATGGATCCTCATCAATGGGTGAGAATACAATATGAGATTTAATCAAGGGTTCTCATTCATTCAAAACAAACACACTTTTGACCTATTTAAGAGGTCAAAAGTTAACTTGCTGAAGAGGTTTCAAGTTTAGCTTGCTCAAGAAGCCAAGTGAGAATATTCCCTTTTTCAAATGATTGGAGGAGAGAGAATATTCTTTGGAATATTCTCATGGGTGAGGAAAAAGGATATTTAGTTAATTAAAACTAAATTAAATTGTGCAAAGGAGGAATATTCCCTTAGAATATTTCTTTGCAAGTGGGAAGAATTAGATTAGTTAGATAATTGTTAATTAAACATGGTTTAATCATAGAATTAGGGGATTTAGAAGAATTTAAAGAGATATTCATTAAATCAAATGATTTAATGAATGGGGAAAGGTGAAATTATATTTAATTAAATAACTTAAGGTTATTTAATTAAATAAGATAAATTTAGAGAATTAAATTAAATAGTTTGATTTATTTTGAGAATTTAATGAAGATGAAATCGATGGCGTGAAGGGGTGAACTAACTAATTTGATGAATTGGGTTAATAGACAAAAATGATTCCATTAATTAATTGGTGAGGCTAATTTAATTAATTAAGCAAAAAGAGGATGGGTTTTAGAGGAAATGATGTTAGTATACCTGATTCGAGTGCATGATATGATTTAGGACATTTTCAGTGTCTACATTTTTTCCCTCTTTGAAGGGAGGTACCTGTTGCTTTAGTTTAAAGACTAGCGCTCTTCGGATTAAAATTGTTGCTTAAATCAAAAAATAAAAAAAATCTTATTTTTAGATGCCCCTTGTTGAAGGATAAGTAGATCTCCTAGAAGTCCTTGGAAAGTGTTCCCCAACACTAGGATTAGAAAGAGATTAAATTCGAATGAAATGAACATGTAAATTGACATTTGTGATTATTCCTAAATGATAGGAACATGTGGGGACGTCCAAGAAGGGCTCCTACAAAATAGGAGCACATGGGGCACCCACATGGAAGGTGGAACCCACCTTGTTTTAGTTAACTATTCGGAGGATTGGTAACACTTCAGTAATGCATATTTTGATTCTACAAATTAGGGATTGATATTTAGCAACCACCATATTCCCTTTCACCAATCTACAACCACAGCACATTGGAAATGTCACATGCATTCTAGAATCATTGAGCTTGGATTTCACAAAAGTAGATTTCTAGCAAGTCACGGAATATGTAAAACACTTATCATTAAGAGTCTTAACCTACCATCATTGAAACACAACTTTACCTCTCCTTTTCCCACAACCTTTGCTGTGCTATTATCTCCAAAGACATTCCCTCCATCTTATGATGTATGTAGTGAGCCACTCCTTGTTAGGAGTCATATGATAGGAGAAACTTGAATCAATAAGCCAAGAGTCATCACTAACAATATTAGATGAAATGACTAATGCATCATTACTATCATCCAAGGATTTCTTTGTAGAAGAATCAAAACTCTTTTTCTTGTTCTTAAAATCCTTCTTTACATGTCTCAGTTTGCCATAGTTCCAACACTTTACCTTACTCTTACCAAGGGTTTTAGACCATCCTTTGGACTTACCCTTTCCTTTCTTGTCTCCCTTAGGATCCTTTTCCTTAGGCCTACCTCTTACAAACAAGGCATCTTGGGAACCCATTTTAGACTTCCTCCCCATCTCCTCTGATAGGAGAGTAGGAATTATATTGTCCATCTTAGGATCTGCACCATTACCACTAATAGCAACAATTAGATTTTCCCAAGACTCTGGTAAAGAACAAAGTAACAAAATGCATTTATCTCCATCTTCTAGCTTTACATCTACAGATGCTAACTGACTTAGAATAAAATTGAAAGCATTTAATTGATGTGTGTTAGAAGATTAATCTTTACTTGGTAAAGGTTATTCTTTAATTGTAATTATTTATTAACTTGTAGGAATATTCCAAAGGAATTCCTACAAGTCTTTTATCTTTTTGTCATCTCACACATGTGTGAGGATGACTTATTTTAATTCCTTTATTAAGAACCTTTATAGCTCCCACCTCCTTAAGAGAGGTGACACTTTACTACACACATAGATGAATGGTGCCCATTCTTTGATTTGGGAGTTACATTCTAACTCCTTCCTCACCTCTCTACTTATTGAGGTGCCTCTCCTCTCATTCTTCAAGACTTGTGCAAGCAAGCTAAGGTTGAAGCTCTCTCTCTTTGTATTATTCTTTAGGCATTTTGCCTCCATTCATAATATTGGTTTTTTTCTTGTTTTTTTCCCCTTATCAAATTCTTGTGTCTCTCTTGCTTTGGTGGTGCTTGGTTTTGCTTCTTCAATCTATTTGGTAATATCTTTCCTTCAAACAATTGCTCATTTATTAGTTCTTTCCATTGCTCTTTTCTATTTCCATTCATAGTATCAGAGCTTGGTATTACTAATATCCTGTGAGCTATATTGTTGAAGGTTTACCAATTTTTTAGCACACCATTGAAGACACTCTCAAAGAGGAGAAGAAGAGCTAGTGCCTAATCTTGGTTGTTTTTTGTCTTCTAACCCTTGTGCGGGTTTTTTATCTAATGTTTTTAAAGTATTTTAGTTTGCATGCATACTTAAGTTTATGTAGTTTTTTTAAACCCTCAAATAAAGGGTTATAGTTCAAGTTTTTTAAAAACCCATTTTTTGCATGTTCAATTTTTTGTAAAAAATCAAATTTTTTTTAGGGGGCTCTAACTCTAGTTCAAAAATTCATTTTAGGAAAAAAAGCTAATCTGTTTTTTTTGCAAATTAGTATATTAGATATGTAAAAAATCTCATTATAATTTGTATGCATGTTTATTTTTTTAAAATCCTCTGTTTTAAAAGTTTTAAAAAAATCATCTCTATTTTTAATACAATTTTTTTTAATAAAATAAAAATAAATCAAAACATTTCATTTATTTTTCTTTTTCAAAGATTTGAAATATAAATCCTAATTTTTTAAATACTAATCATAATCAAACAAAAATTTGAATTAGGGCTTCAACCCCTGTTTTGCAGGCTTGTTGAGGCTGAACTGCCGCTAAACTCCTCGCGACCTCCACCATATCTGCAGCCCTCAGCTGCTCCTTAGCTCTGCTCACATCTCTCCCACCCCGCCCGTCGCATAGCCTGGCTCTTGAGCTTAACCCTCGGCCTTCACTATGTTTCACTTTTATTCCTATGATTCTTGTTTTTAAAAAAAACTTCCTATCGTCCCACCTTCCTTTAATCCTCTTTTTCAAATTATTATAAAAAGTCTTTACCCACCCATTTTCTAAATCAGCTTTCCTTTTCTATTTTTAGTATTTTTGCAAATTATTTTTATAAAGTTTTAAATTAAAGAAACTTTTAATCTTTTATCTTTATACGTATGATTTAAATATATTTTTTTAACCTTTTAAATCAATTTCTTTTTAATAAATAGCTTTTTAAGATTTGATATTAATCTATTAATATTTATTAAATTTTTTAATATTTTCAATTTAATTTCATCTTTTATATTATATAAATTTAATAATATTGTAAATGTAATATTATTCATTTAATTATTATTTTTTCAATTAATTTTCAAAAGAAAAAAATGGTATAATTATTTCTAACAGTATATCCATTTTTTTCAAGTAAAATAATTATATAGTTTTAGTTTATTAAAGAAGGTTTATTTTTAGTTTAATTCAATCAAAAATTTTTTAAGCAAACATTTACAATATTTATCATTTTTTATCATATAGTTGTGAATTTTTTTTATTGCAATCATGTCAACTTTAATTCCAGAGATTAAATTAAATTCCTCTAACTATCATTCTTGGAAGACTCACATTTCTTTCATTTTTCGGTTTAAACATCTTTTGGATGTAGCTACAGATCCTAAATCTAAACCAGGTTCATCTGCATCCAAAGATGAAATCAAAAAATGGAATCTTAAAAATGAAGAAGCCCTTGGCCTCATAGGTATCTCCATGTCACCCAAACTTTATGTTCACATTGGGACATGTACAACTGCCTATGAAGCATGGGACAAACTCAAAACAATTTATGATAGTACAAATGAATCAAGAAAAATTCAAATTCAAGATCAACTTGAAGATTTGAGGTATTCTGATTTTAAATCTATGGATGATTTTTTATTGAAATTTGATGCTTTAAATAGTCAATTGGATGGTTTAGGAGTTAAATTAGATAATCTTAGATTAATTCATCTTATTCTTAAAAAGTGTCTTCCTAGACAATTTCAGCAATTCATTACTAATATTCATGCTCAATTAGCTATTCCTTCTTTAGCTACTCAATTAACTTATGATATTTTTCGTGATTTATTAAGACAAGAAGAGGCTAAGTTAATTCAGTTTGGTACTCTTAAGTCTAGTGAGCATGCTTTTTGTCTAATCATAACCAAAATTTTAAACCTCATTCTAAACAACAACATTATAATTCCAAACCTCATTATAATAATGGCAATGATCCTAGAGAGTTTAACTCTTCTAAGAGACCACATTGCACTTATTGTAATAAGGATGGTCATTGGCAAAATACTTGTTTTAAAAAGAAAAATGAGAAAAAGCCTATGAATCAAAATAATCAACAATTTCATAACAATGGTAATCAATCTAGACGTGCTTTTACATGTAGTTTGAATGTTTCTAAACCTTTTTGAATGGGTTATTGATTTAGGTGCATCTCAACATGTTGCTTCACATAAAAAGTTTGTTTTTTAAATAACTTCACAAGTACTTTATTATTGGACTTGATCAACCCAATAATAGTGTACTTGTTTTACTCAAATATATTTGGAATATGAAAAAGGGATATTCATGTAGTCATGAATGCATGAATATTGTCTTCAATGACTTATTTATACTTAATAATACTTCACTTCATAATATGCAATTCCAATTATTCCATCACAATTTTTTTTTTAATATTAATTTTCATAACTTAAGGTGGCTTGATTTATGGCTTTTGATCTATTACAATATTTAAAACAAAGCTAGTGTTTCCTTCTCAACTACAATTATGTTGTTTTGAAAAAGGGAATTTGATATTTTATTGTGTCTCATTAATATGATATTGTGCCTTATTGGTCAATTTGTCTTTTTGATGGATTTATTTCATCTATATATTTTTGAAAATTAAAAGCTCATTGGAGTATTTGCCTTCTTGATGGATTTATTCCATCTATATATGTTTTGCAAGTTAATCACTTTATCAAGTCTCAACGGAGCCTTTACATATATTTTTTGTGCTAGTCACATTTGCGGTAATGTTGCATAGGGAGCCCTATCTATAATGAATCATTTATTTTTATCAAGTCTCAATGGAGTTTTTTTTGGGACCCATGGAAAATATTTCCATCCACTTTGATGGTATGCACTTACTTATTTTTTATGAACTTAGATCTATTTTCTAAATTGATGGGGATCAAGTTCTTGAAACCTTTATGTTTCATTATTTTATTGAAGGCAATATGGTTTTTTTTTAAAACCATCTTTAGGACCAATTTTTTCAGAGTCCTTTATTATTAATCTTGATACAATTTCCCTTTACAATTCAATGATGTAGTGAGAGGAAACCTAGATCTATTATTGTTATGTCTATATTGACATTTTATAATTTGGGCTATGCTTTCTTTCTATCTCATGGTTTCATTAGAAGTAAAAATGATCCAAATTTATATATTAAGCATAGTGAAAATGATATTGTGTTTTTTCTTTAAAGGGTTATACTAATTCCCATTTAGGAGGTAATCCCAATGATGGGAGATCTACTTGTGGTTATTGTTTCTTTGTTGGATTAGGTGCAATCTCATGGAATAGTAAGAAACAACAATCTAATTCTCTTTGTTCTACAAAAGTTGAATATAAAGGTTGTACAAATGCATCTAAAGAAGCACTATGGTTAAGAAGATTACTTGAAGACTTGGGTCTACCTCAAAAGGATCCTACTCCTTTATATTGTGATAATAAAAGTGTTATTACTTTGCCAAAGAATCTAATTTTTCATGCAAGGACCAAGCACATTTCTCTTCAACATCACTTCATCAGAGAGCAAATTGAAGACAAGAAAATTTCTCTTTTGTATTGTAAAGGTGAAGATCAAGTTGCAGATATTCTCACCAAAGTTCTTTGTAAAGATAAATTTCTATTTCATTGTAAAAATCTTGGATTACAACCCATTGAAGGGTTTGATGTAACCTCCCCAAGTAAAGCTTAAGGGGGGGTGTTAGAAGATTAATCTTTACTTGGTAAAGGTTATTCTTTAATTGTAATTATTTATTAACTTGTAGGAATATTCCAAAGGAATCCCTACAAGTCTTTTGTCTTTTTGTCATCTCACACGTGTGTGAGGATGGCTTATTTTTAATTCCTTTATTAAGGAATATTTGTAACCACCTCCTTAAGAGGTGACACTTTGTACACACATAGATGAATGGTGGCATTCATTGATTTGGGAGTTACATGCTAACTCCTTCTCACCTCTACTTATTGAGGTGCCTCTCCTCTCATTCTTCAAGACTCATGCAAGCAAGCAAAGGTTGAAGCTCTCTCTCTTTGTATTATTCTTTAGGAATTTTTCCTCCATTCATAATATTGGGGTTTTTTCTTGTTTTTTCCCCTTATCAAAGTCTTGTGTCTCTCAAATTCTTGTGTCTCTTTTGCTTTGGTGGTGCTTGATTTTGCTTCTTCAATCTATTTGGTAATATCTTTCCTTCAAAAAATTGCTCATTTCTTTCCATTGCTCTTTTCTATTTCCTTTCAATGTGCAACAAAATCACCATCTTTCATCTTTAAAGAATACAACTATCTTTTTAGATACAACTTATTAGTAAGACTTTTGGTTTGATAGATATCACCTATCCTCTTCCATAATTTATATGCGATATTTTAAACTAAAACATTCAAGAGAACAACATCAACAAGACATAACCTGATGGTCCCTCTTGCCTTCTTATCAAGCTTAGCCCAATCCTCATTTGACATCGTTGTAGATGGCTTTGTCTCATTACAAACAGCTAACCATTGATCTCTCTCTTCAAGGAGATCCTCCATTTTTAGTTTCCACATCTCTTAACTAGATCCATTAAATATTTCAATATCTAGATGAGAAGTAGAACTCATTGTAACACACTTCTTTTACAAATTTGCAATAACACAATAGTAAAAGCTCCCACTACAGCCAAAAAAACCTTCAAACTTTTAAGAGAAAGGCACTCCAAACTCTAACCAACCATTAGATCTGATACCAAATGTTGAAAATGAAGGTAATATTGTAGCTTAAAACTTGTAAAACTATGAGATTGTAGATTTAATTAAGTGTTCTTTGTCACAATTCTTTGTGTATGATTAATTTGTATAGATTAATTTTACCAATTGTAGAAAGAGACAAAAAATTGTAGAAGAATGAGACAAGAAGATAGAAGTGACACAACATATATGTGGAGAAACCCTTTTGAGAAAAAAACCCACCAGAATCAATAGTGCTTGTATTATTTAACCTTAGAACAAGATTACAATAATACTATATCAATCCTTGATTGATATGCTTCCTTGCCTTGAAAAATCCTTCTTCACAACTTGCACAAAACTCTCATAGAACTCTCATTCACTTGTTGCAATTAATAGACAATTATGAGCATGTAAACTCAATAAGAGTTGTACAATACAAGAGCATAAAGCTCCTCTCAAAAATCTACACCTAGATTGGGCAAGTAGAGTTCCACAATGTAATCTGAAATCAAACCAAAGTCTTCCTTAATTTAGGTGCCCCAAACTGAACACTTAACTGAATGTTGGTCAAAAAAATATCTTGCAAGCTTCACCTCAAAGTTGGCACCCAATAATGGGCCCACTTGACTGAGCCTTGTAAATATATTCTCATGCAAAAGGTGTTAAGTGAAAGATGCCAACTTGGGTGCCCAAGGTGGTCCCAATTCAATCTTAGTTAACTGAAACCTATCTCTCCACCAATTCATGCAAACATTATGCATGATTGATCATCCCCACTTAACTGAAAGTATCTACCTAATATTATATGTCATGTAAATGAAATCATTAGTCATGCAACTCAAGTCAACTAAATTCAACTAGCATTCAACTCAAAATAACTACATGCCACTGAAGATAACTAAACCATAACTAAATTGAACTGGATTGAAATAGTCACCTAGAATGTGGTACCAAAAGTTTGATTCTTTTGCATTGAAAATTGGTTATGTTAGGAGTGAGGAAGATCATTGTGTTTACATAAAATGTATTGATGATCAACTTTTAATTATTATCTTGTATGTTGATGACATGTTGTTTATTGGTAACAGCAAATTAATGATTACAGAATTGAAAGCACAACTCTAGCACATTTGAGATGAAAGATCTAGGGGCTGCAAAATGTATCCTTGGTATGGAGATCAATAGAGATAGAGGTAACAGAAAGATTTGCTTAAGTCAAAGCAACTATGTTGATACTATTTTGAAATGGTTTAACATGCATGACAGTAAACCAATTAATATTCCTTTACTAGTTGGAACGAAGTTAAGTTTAGACATGTGTCTTAAATCTAGTTTTGATCATGAGGAAATTTCTGAAATTCCATATGCTAGTGCAAAACTTGGTAGTTTGATGTATGCAATGGTTTGTACAAGACCAAATATAGCCCAAGTAGTGGGAGTTCTAAGTAGGTTTATGTCTAACCCTAATAAAGAACATTGGACTTATGTTTAGAGGGTGCTTAGATATTTATGAGGTACTTTCGATTACTGTTTGGTTTATTATGGTGCTAATGATATTGATATTATGCATAGATCATTGGACATATAGGGTTTTGTTGATTCAAATTGGGCAGGAGACTTGGACAATTGGAGGTTGACATGTGGCTATGTGTTTAATTTTTTGGAGCTGCGATTAGTTGGATAAGTAAGAGGTAGCCCACGGTTGCTTTTCCACCATAGAAGTAGAGTACATGGCTGCTACACATGCCTCTAAAGAGGCAGTTTGGTTATAGAGACTTCGGAAATGTATTAGTTTTAATTACAAGCAAATTAGACTTGAATGTGACAGTCAGAGTGTTATTTGGTTAGCCAAAAATCATATGTATCATGCTCATACTAAGCATGTTGATGTTCTGTATCACTTTGTGTGAGAAAGGGTTGAGAGTGGGAAGGTATTGATTGAGAAAGTTGACAATTTGATCAATGTTGCAGATTATCTTACGAAAACAGTTCCTAAAGATAAGTTCTCTTGGTACAGGAAGGCCATTGGCCTTGAGTCCTATACTTGATTTATAATAATGATTCCTTGTTTATAATAATTTCAATATGTAATTTCAAGTGGGAGAATGTTGCAAATAGGATGTCATTTAATTGCAATCCTAAACATATTTAATGTATCTCCTAAGTCCTTGGAAAGTGTTCCTCAACACTAGGATTAGAAAGAGATTAAATTTGAATGAAATGAACATGTAAATTGACATTTGTGATTATTTCTAAATGATAGGAACATGTGGGGACGTCCAAGAAGAGATCCTACAAAATAGGAGCACATGGGGTGCCCACATGGAAGGTGGAACCCACCTTGTTTCAGTTAACTATTTGGAGGATTGATAACACTTCAGTAATGCATGTTTTGATCCTACAAATTAAGGATTGAAAATTACATGAGTGGAGTTCAATTCAGTTCAATTAAGTTCAGTATCAGTTCAATTTAGTTTAGTTCATTTTAGTGATGGTTCAGTTATCTTTACTTGCATGTAGTTATTTTGAGTTGAATGTTAGTTGACTTTAGTTGACTTGAGTTGCATGACTAATTGTTGATGGTGTTTTCTGCACAGCAACAACTCAGAAAAGATACAAGTATCTTATCTCTCTTGAAAGGTAAATCTCTATCAGCATGCCTCAAGAGATAACCCCAAGGTCTCTAATGTCAGGTCTTGACAATGCATAAACAACTCAGTGATAATGTGAAAATGTTGATAATCACAAGGGGCCTTACAAATGAACAATGCTAGAAGCGTACTTTCATAAGATGCAACAATATGGTGATGCTTTCAGTCCTAAAACTAACCCATATTTAAAATAAATAGAAAAAGAGATAAGGGTTGAAAGAGATCCAACTCTAAACTAACTCCTAAGATCAATCACAATAATGACGAATGTTGCAAATGGATAGATCTCCAATAAAACCAATCTCTACTTGATCAAGGACAAGCCCACAACTCCGCAAAAATGGTGCAATCTTCTAAGGAAACTGAAGATTTTCAGACTATCAATATTCATCCACATACCCAATAACTAAAGCAATGTAAACAAGAATCCATAGTTGAACTTAGCACAAAATAAGGCCCAGACTAACTTTACAAAGAAAATTACAATCAACAAATTGCTAAAAGTATGGACCGGAGATCGATCAACATCATAACATTTTACCATTATTGCAAAAGAACTGAAATCTAACATCTAACATTGAGAATTGAGAAAAAGAAACCATAAATTTTCAAAGTGTAACACAAAGCTTGCCAAATCAACAATCCAATTACATTAACTTCTCTAGCATTACATAACAATTTATATTCTTTCCTCTCTCCTACAGCTACTGACTTCTCTAACTTAGCCAATTCTGGCTTTTACAGCCTCTAATCAGCTATTCTAACCCCTAAATCTAACCCCCTTACAAATGAGAAGGCACTAGCCTTTTATAGAAAATTACATTTTAAATCAAAGGCCAAGATTTAGTTCATCCAATGGCTGCAATTGCACTTCTAGAAGCATCAAGTTGCTACATTTAATTTGGGAGCTCATGGTACATCATCATCCAATTGCATAAAAGCAATTACATCATGGAACAATGAGAAAACAATATTATGCCAACTTGTCATTAATGAAAATTCTGATTGGATGATGAAATAAGCTTCACATGTCTTCCAAAAACTCCTTCCAGCTGTAGACAGTTTGAGCACGGATTCATATGCAGGCCCCACTTTTAAAATTTGAATTGAACTCTTCCATATTTCCCTTTTGGCACGAATCCATATGCAAGTACCCCTTTTAATATTTATTTAATCCTGAAAAAATAGATATCATCATTAGTAGCTCACATGTTAAAAAATCTTATCCAAATTAAACTTGAATAAAATTTTGGCCTTTTTTAAAATACTTACATTTTTATATGGAAACTTTCTATTTTCAGAAATTTTTTCATTTTTGGAAATTTTTATTTTTGAAATTTTTCCTCCATCTCAAGAATTTCATTTTTAGGAACATTTTAAAATTTCAAGGGAAAAAAATCCATTTTTGGAAAATTTTGGGTTTTTGAGGGGGTCTTGGAATAATTCCAAGATAGATGAATTTCCCCTAGAGCCTCAAAATATTGCCTCCATCAAACCCAATCTAGACTCAATCCCAAAATAACCTCCCAAGAAGAGAAAAACCAAAATTTGACCAAGCCAAGATGCAGAGATTCAAAAGAAAAAAGAGGGTCCCTGCCTCCGGTGGGGTGTGTGTGCGAAAATTGCACAACAAATGGCGACTCCTGCTAGGAAAATGCTCCAAAGAATTTTGATGGTGAACAAGAATCATGAACCCATAATCTCTGGTTTCGATCTCCCTATCACAAAAAAAAATCAAAATGCAAGATCAAAGAATCAGAACCAAAGGTAGACTGAACCTTCCATAAACTGAAAATCCAAGTGTGTGCAAGTGAGTTCATTTCCCTCCTTGAGCTACTGCAGAAACCAAGTTCAGTCAAGTTAGGCTACGTAAATGATTCTAACTCCAAAAGCAACCTGGATAGAGCCTCGCTGCCAATCAGGCGTCCATAGCCCCGGCGAGGTTATTGTTGTGATTCTCCCGAACATAGCTCTACTGCCAACCAGGAATCCATAGCCCCGATAGAGATATTCAGATACTCCTGATAAGTTGAATTCATTCTTTTGATTTTCAACATTTTCTCTTTTTCTTCTTTTTGATATTTCTTTTCTTTTCACTTTTTTCATTTCAACCTGCGAACAATGAAGTTCACACTCAGGGTTGAGAACCACAGTGGCACTGAAGCAGAAATAGAATTTTTCACTTAACACAACCTCACAAAGATCCCACAACAATGTCAGGAATCTTAAGATGTATGAAAGATATAAAATTTCATAATGCTTTAGGTTCAAATCAAACCAATAACCCATCCTCTTTAAATCAAACATTCAGACCTACTTGATACTAACAAAAGACCTCGACCATCCATTCAAGACACCTGATTAAAGTCAATCAATGAAATACTTAGAACAGTCCCAGATAGTGAATAATTATTGTGCAGGAAAGACACTTCCCCAACCAGAAAATAGAAAAACCCAAGCCGGAGAAGCAAAGCAACAACCAAACCAAAACCCAAACCAAACCAAAAGCCATCTAAACTAAGTAAAGCAAACTAATCCTAAAGCAACCTATCCTAAAGAAAACAAAAGAAGACAAAAGAAAAAGAAAAGCAGAGCAAGCTACATTTATTCAAATCTAAATTATGTACAAAGAGACTCAAAGTGGCTCACGATCAGATGAGGCAGACTGAGACTCATCCCCATATGGTTAATCAATGCATGGACAAGCAACAAGGTGACGGTAATAGTCCTCAAGAATGAAAATTCGTCTTTATATTCAAAGAAATAAATCTCCATGTTGCAACATTCAAACTCAACCTCATAATCAGGAATAATCAATAATTGAGGTAACTCATTAGGACCATGATTAACCCATATGCAAGTTGTCTTTCCTAAACGTCCATAATCAAATTGATAAGATTCAAAAATTTTAGCAAGGAAAGAAACAACCTGATGTTGTAATGTTGTACACTGGATGTGGTATTCATCATTCTTCAATTGTGAAGAGCTGATATCTAGGTAGTCAGGAGGTCTCCACTGATGGTACAACAATCCCCTTGTGTTGGAAACATGCAAAACAGAACTGGAGGCATCACTATTCAGTACAAAGTGAAATTTAGTTTAAACAAATCTAAAATTATCAACATGGAACTTTTCACCTATTGGAGTATTTCCATGAGGAATCAATGATGAGAATGCAGAAACATTGTCTTGTACAACAAATTTCTCAATAGGATGTTCACCGGGAGGCATCGCAGACTGATCTTCAAGCACATTTTCACCTACAAGTATGTTTTCAAGTCCACCAATTATGACTGCATCATTACCTCTCTTAGCATTATTGAGATTTTCCTACACATCAATATAAACCACATTAGCTATCTCATCCTTAATGCATGAAACCTGTGAATTTTCAATGTTCAGTTCATCAATAGATAGAGGAAAAACATAATTTGATAAATGAAAAGACTCCCTGAATTCTTCCTTTGTTGGCATTGGTTTAGGCTCTTGATCACAGTTATCCAAAATTTTGACTCCTCCATTAAGTGCTTCCTCATGTTCTTCAAGACATCCATCAGCAACTTGTTGACATTCTTCTATCAGAGACTTGTTTGATGTATCATTTTATGTATCCCTTGTATGTTGTAGCAGTTGTATTTTTTCTTCCACCTCTTTTGTGGTTGTCTGGCACTGGAAGCATGTGAATTTTGAATGCTCCTCCTCATGTATCCTACACCAAGCTGGTAACAACAAGTCCTCTAGGCCAACTCTATAACTCAAGCTTGACCAATCTTTTATAATCCTGGAAAAAAACTCTTCATATCTAGTGTATATTGAATCCTTATTTTGAATGGGAGGAACTTGCATGGTAACTCCTTCTTCTTGTAGCTCATCCTCCACTGTATTTTCAAGAATCTAACTAACCTCTACAAGAACATCCTCCTTGATCTCCATAGGTAACTCTTCACTTAAATGTTCCTCTGTTAACTCTGATGCCTCAAATTTGCATTCCTTATACTCAGTCCCTTCCAGAGCCACCTCAACATCAACTGCAACATCATTTCTAGATTTAGAATTTGTTGGCTTCTCTATAGTGCATTCTTTTTCTAACTTTTCTTTCCACTCTAGGTATCTTCCAACTTTAATGATAACATCCACACATGAGCGGCAAGTGAACTCCGAATGGATTATGAACTCTACACCATTTAGATGAGATGAAATCTTGTAAACACCTACCACCAACAAGCTGATCTTCAACTATCTACATAAATGCCTCAACTGCAATGTCAATAAACCCTAGATCTATAGAGGCTAATGGTTCAAGCAAGTTCAGCATGAAAATACCCCTTTGCAAAATCCTCTCAATTTTACCCAAAAAGTCTAAGCATTCCAACTCACTGTGCCTATAGGTATTATGAATCCTACACTTGTCTAACAATGAATAGTTATGCAAACCCTTACTATTCCAGAGATCCAATCTCTTATTTAAAGACTCACAAAGTTGAGAAATATCAATCTGAAGACTGTTTCCATCATGAAAAACATAAGACTTCTTTTCCATCTTGACTCAGAACTTGTACTTTCAGATTTAGAGATCTATCATATCTCATATTTTCAACATAAAGGCTCATCCAACTTCCAACTATGTCACCTTCATTCAGCCCTCCCTCTAGCACCAATCTGTTGATGGTGTTTTCTGCATAGCAACAACTCAAAAAAGATACAAGTATCCTATCTCTCTTCAAAGGTAAATCTCTATCAGTAAGCCTCAAGAGATAACCCCAAGGTCTCTTATGTCAGGTATTGAAAATGCATAAACAACTCAGTGATAATGTGAAAATCCTAGTAATCACAAGGGGCCTTACAAATGAACAAATTTGGAAGCGTACTTTCATCAGATGCAACAATATGGTGATGCTTCCAGTCCTAAAACCAACCCAGATTTAAAATAAACAACAAAAGAGATAAGGGTTGAGAGAGATCCAACTCTAAAATAACTCCTAAGATCAATCACAATAATGACGAATGTTGCAAATGGATAGATCTCCAATAAAACCAATCTCTGCTTGATCAAGGACAAGCCCACAACTCCACAAAAATGGTGCAATCTTCTAAGGAAACTGAAGATTTTTCAGACTATGAATATTCATCCACATACCCAATAACTGGCGCAATGTAAACAAGCATCCATAGTTGAACTTATCACAAAATAAGGCCCAGACTAACTTTACATAGCAAATTACTAAAAGTATGGACCGAAAATCAATCAACACCATTAACATTTTACCATTATTGCAAAAGAACTGAAATCTAACATCTAACATTGAGAATTGAGAACAAGAAACCATAAACTATCAAAGTGTAACACAAAGCTTGCCAAATCAACAATCCAATTGCATTAACTTCTCCAGCATTACATAACAATTTCTATTCTTTCCTCTCTCCTACAGCTATTGACTTCTCTAACTTAGCCAATTTTGGCTTTTACAGCCTCTAATCAGCTATTTTAACCCCTAAATCTAACCCCCTTACAAATGAGAAGGCAATAGCCTTTTATAGAAAATTACATTTTAAATCAAAAGCCAGGATTTAGTTCATCCAAGGCTGCAATTGCACTTCTAGAAGCATCAAGCTGCTACATTTAATTTGGGAGCTCATGGTACATCATCATCCAATTGCATAAAAGAAGTTACATCATGGAACAATGAGAAAACAGTTTTATGTCAACTTGTCATTAATGAAAATTCTGATTGGATGATGAAATAAGTTTCACATGTCTTCCAGAAACTCCTTCCAGCTATAGACAGTTTGAGCACAGATTCATATTCAGGCCCCACTTTTAAAATTTGAATTGAACTCTTCCATATTTCCCTTTTGGCACGAATCCATATGCAAGTCCCCTTTTTAATATTTATTTAATCCTGAAAAAACAGATATCATCATTAGTAGCTCACATGTTAAAAAATCCTATCCAAATTAAACTTGAATAAAATTTTGGCCTTTTTTAAAAAACTTACATTTTTATATGGAAACTTTCCATTTTCAGAAAAATTTTCATTTTTCAAAATTTTTATTTTCGAAATTTTTCTCCATCTCAAAATTTTGTTTTAAACATTTTAAAATTTCAAAAAATTTTCCATTTTGAAAAAATTGCATTCGAAAATTTTCCATTTTGAGAAAAAATATATATTTTTTGAAAAATTCTCCATTTTGGAAAAAAATTCCACTTTTGGAAAATTTTGGTTTAAGTCTTGAATTTTCCAAATAAATTTTTTTTCCATAATAAATTCCCGAATTCCCTACAGGTCAAAATCCTAAACCTCATACTTTTTTTCTAGAAGGAATTTTCAAAAAGTTCAAAAAGCAACCTGCCTAATTTTTCGTCCTCTATCCATGGGTGCAAAAAAAAAAAATTCATTTTTAGAAAATTTTGGGTTTTGAGGGGGTCTTGGAATTTTCCAAAAATGGAAATTTCGGGGATTTCCATCAGGGGAGAAATCCCCCAATTCCCTACAGGGTCAAAATCCCCTAAACACCATAACTTTTTTTTCTAGAAGGAATTTTCAAAAACTTCAAAAAGCAACCCAGCCTAATTTTTCGCCCTCTATTCATGGGTGCAAAAAAAAAATCATATAACATTGAAAATTCACTTCAAAATCCCCATTTTCAAATTCCAAGACAAGCGAATTTCCCCTAGAGCCTCAAAATATTGTCTCCATCAAACCCAGTCTAGACTCAATCCCAAAATAACCTCCCAAGAAGAGCAAAACCAAAATTTGACTGAGCCAAGATGCGGTGATTCAAAAGAAAAAAGAGGGTCCCTGCCTCTGGTGGGGCGTGTGTGTGAGAATTGCACAACATCAATGAATTCAGTTGCATGACAGATAACAGGTGGATACTTTTAGTTAAATGGGGATGATCAATCATGCATAATGTTTGCATGAATTGGTGGAGAGATATGTTTTAGTTAACTAAGATTGACTTGGGACCACCTTGGGCGCCCAAGTTGGCATCTTTCAGTTAACACCTTTTGCATGAGAAGATATTTATAAGGCTCAGTCAGGTGGGCCCATTCTTGGGCGCCAACTTTGAGGTGAAGCTTGCAAGATATTTCCTTGACCAACGTTCAGTTAAGTGTTCAATTTGGGGTGCCTAAATTGAGGAAGACTTTGTTTTGGCTTCATATTACATTGTGGAACTCTACTTGCCTAATCTAGGCGTAGATTTTTTAGAGGAGTTTTATGCTCTTATATTGTACAACTCTTATTGAGTTTGCATGCTCATAATTGTCTATTAATTGTAGCAAGTGAATGAGAGTTTTGTGCAGGTTGTGAAGAAGGATTGTTCAAGGCAAGGAAGCATATCAATCAAGGATTGATATAGTATAATTGTAATCTTGTTCTAAGGTTAAATAATACAAGCACTATCGATTCTAGTGGAGTTTTTTCCCGAAATGGTTTCTCCACGTATATGTTTTGTCACTTCTATCTTCTTGTCTCATTCTTCTACAATATTATATATTTTTCTACAATTGGTAAAATTGATCTAAATAGATTAATCATACACAAAGAATTGTGACAAAGAACACTTAATTAAATCTACAGTCTCAGAGTTTACAAGTTTTAAGCTACAATATTACCTTCATTTTCAATAGAGAAATCAGGCAAAAATTTTGAATTTTGGGTTGATTTCTCAATAAAGGTAAAAGGTTGCCCTAGGGGTCAAGCAAGGCTCCAAAGTGCAAGAAATATACCAAAAACGCAAAAAATGATGCAAAATAAGCTCTAGTTTGGCAAAATTGGTGAAAATGGTGATAAACCCTAGCTTCAAGGTTAAATTAGGGGAAAAAACCCTAATTTTTTAGCATAAATAAGCCAAGAAGGGTCACTTTCAATTCATTTTTGCATTCACACCTTAAGGAATTCTTACAAATTGAGCTCTAACCCTCTCTAATTAATCATTGCAGCCATCATTTCCGGCTTGGTCGCTCCTGAACAATGAAGTAGAGGATTCAACCTAGGATGGGGCTTGGCATGGCACGGGATGCTGCACAGGAGGACATTATTTGCATGGGGGCCAATGATGTTGGCCTCGTTATATCATGAAATGCATGACTTTGTCTACTGCAATGGCAGAGCCATTGGCATAGGAGTTACCTTGCTTCATATTTCAGCTTGGGAGAATATTGTTGTGCTCCAACCGATTATGCAGATGGTTGATGTCGAGCTAGATGATCCTGTGGTTTGGCAATATAGAGGCACCATTACCTTATAGCACGCAAGGTAGCTTGGGCTTTTGTACTGGTAACAAGTGTTGGATGATATGATAGTGTTTAGATGGAAGCCCTGGCTACAAATGCTAGCATGGTATGATGATACATAGCAACTCTTATTTTCCAGAAAGACCTGGTACATGCAGGGTCGAGAGCCTACTATCATAGAGAGATATATGCCAGACAAGGTGGCAAAGCAGTTTATTGAGCAACAAGATAGGCCCGACGATGTATACAGGGCCATCTTCGCTAGATCAGTTCGATAGGTTCCCATGTGGGGACCTACTATCCCAGCTCTGGAGGTAGTCGAGGGTTTTTGAAAGGTTGTGGCACAACCATGGGCTTACAACTAGGGTTAGGCGATCACACAGCCAACACCTACATATGATGCATGGTTTACCCTTCCTCGTAGGTTAACAAATCCAATGAGTGCTCCTCCATGAGGGACACTCAGAGAGAGGGGAGTGGGAATAGGTAGAGGCAAGGGACAGGATGGGTAGATCCTTGGGGCACCACCTATGGGACAGAAGCCTCCTGCTTAGAAGTATCCAAGATAGCAACAAGTAGTACAGCCACCACCACCTGATCCTTGAGACATATAGATTCAGAAGCTACAGTAGCAGGTGCAAGTTCTCACAGGTGAGTGGGACCAGGCCCACCAACAGATTTTGGTGATCACTACTGAGCAGGACCAAGCCAGACAACAGGTTTTGGCTATGATGGTAGAGAGAGATTACGCGAGGCAGCAGGTACAAGTTGTGACCGCTGAGAGAGATCAGGAGATCGGTCGATGACAGCAGTTAGAGGCCCTTACAACAGCTACACAGGGTAGGACTGTATCTGCAAGGCTATATAGATAGGTTGTGACTGAGGCAGCCTATTACATGATGCACTATCACAGAGATGTCTCAATGCCACTCAAATAGCCTGACTACTCGTAGAGGAGTGATGCATGGCCCAAGGTTGAGGATCAACTAGAGAGATAGGCTGGAGAGGGGAGCAACCATCAGGGCTAGCTCGATGGTACAAACACTTTTTGATTTTTTCTCTCCATTATTTGATACAGATATGCATTCATGGGCTCCTTTTTGATAGCCTCGTGGATATTGTATTTATGATCGATATACATACACTAATCTAGATGTTGTACCATGACATTCATTTTTTGATATATGTATGATATGGATACGGATTCGATATGATGTGTTCATCTTATTTCATGCTTATTATTGTATGGATACACTTTACTTATGCTTATGCAATATGCAATGATACATGAGATGTAATGATATGGATGGATGCAATGTTATATTCTTTTCAGTATCTTTTCATGACATGCATATGGATATATGGATGGATAATGTAGATGTTATGTTATGATATGATATGCAAATTTTATGGATGCACTTTTGTTTTTGTGTACTTTCTTATGCAATTTTATGATGTGATGTATGCATGTGGATGTATGGATGGAAAATGCAGATGTTGATGTGTATGAGATGATAATGCAATGGATGTGTATGATATGTGTTCCACAATTTAAAATGCTTTAGAATAATAAATCTATATTATTTGTCATAAATTAAATGATAATGCAGGATGAATGATGTGATATGTTATGATTATGAGATGCATGTATGCTCATGATTTGTGCATGCAAGATGGATGCATTTGATGATTTTTTTGTTGACTGTCATGATACTAGGTTAGCGCAAAGAGAAGATAGAAGAAACAAGAATGATCGACCATTGATTGTGATGATTGCCTCAAAAGATACAACAAGTCTATGATCCACCTAAACTTTATTAGAGATGGTGATGAGAAATGCATGATGAGGATGAATGCAAGATGATGATGATTTGCTCATATCTTGGGATTGGCATTTTTTGTCATTCCTTATTGTTTGATATAACACATAGACATGATGCATCAAGGTATTAATAACCAGGATAGCATTGTATCTAGTGTAATGGACTTTGACTCGGAAAACAGATAGGATAGTTCTTGTTCACACCTTGACATATGGAAACCTCATTGGAATGTAAGTTAGGAACCTAGAATATATTGGACCAAAGCATATATGCAATATTGAACAACGTACTCCAAACAACCTTCCTACATACAACTATGAGTATGCATCAAGATTATTTTACAAGAATACCCACAAGCATAGCAAATGAAATATAATGATCGATGTCCCATTTCTTTCTCTCTAAATATTTTTGATAGACATCATCAAGAGGTCCTCGGAATGGGTCATTAAGATAAATCAGAAGAAAAGATTAAAGATAAACAGTCAGTGTTATCTATATCTCTTTCCAGTTTAACTTAGCTAAGGTAATTTTTGATACTGATGTCCATCACATGGAGGATACATCCTAGGACATGTTGATCAGATGGTTTTTTGATGTTAGGATGATGATGACCTTTATGATAATTCATTGATAAAAACTCCACTGAAGCATTTACCTATAATCTAGACTTTAGATTTTGACACTTAGGTTCGCACTCTACAACTTGCTATTCGTGTTTTCTACTTATTTCACCAAAGGTTGAAGATGGCAATCAATTTATTATGGGTGAAATTTTATTGTGGGTGAAAGTGAGATGTGATGGGTGGTTTTGGATTTTTTGGAATATTTCAATGTTTTTGGTATTTTTGAAAATGTTTTGAGGTTGTTTTTGGTATTTTTGAAAGTTAATGTGAATGTTTTGGTTTTCAATTATTTGAGGTTGTTTAGGGTTTTTTCAAGGATATTTGAGGTTTTTTAGGTCTTTTGAATGTTTTCTGATATTTTTGGATTTTCAATTTTCAAATTTTTTTGTGTTTTTTGAGATATTTGAATGTTTAGGGATTTTCTAATATTTTACAAATGTTTAAGATTATTTCGATTGTTTGAATGTTTTTTTGTTTTCTGATATTTGAATGTTTTTGTGTTTTTCGATATTTGAATTTTTTGTGTTTTTTGATATTTGAATGTTTTTGTTTTTTTCAATATTTGAATGTTTTTGTGTTTTTCAATATTTGAATGTTTTTGTGTTTTTTGATATTTGAATGTTTAGGGATTTTCTGAGTTATTTGGATGTTTAGGGGTTTTCCGAGAGTTTTGACCAAGAACCTAACCTAAAATACCTATCCTAGGGGCCTCGGGGGTTGATCAAAGATAAGCCTTGCCTATGTTATACATGCAAAGACCACATAGTTTGACTAACTCAGCTTATTGAAGATGAGATATGAACAGTTGACAGAATTCCAGTTTATTATGGCGGACTCCTAAAGGACTGACCTAGGGTGTCTCAGGGTCACATCAATGATGGCCTTGCCTACGTTCAAGCTCAGAGACGACATAGTTCGAAAAGGTGTTATTTTTGAATTTTTGATACTTAACCTTTTTAGTGATTTTGATATAATTTGGATGTTTTGGATTTTTCCTTTACAATTTTGTGAATGTTTTTGGATTTTTTTATGAACATTTTACAAATGTTTTTGGTGTTTTCAATGAGGTTTCTGATAAGCTTAAGATATACAAGAACCTGATATGATCCATAATGAATTTCCCCCAACGTGACATGCGATAGACTACCTCGATGTAGGCAGGACAAACTGACCTTTGGAATATTCCAAGTAGTACTACAAGGATTGTGATACTTCACAACATCAAGCTATGATAAGGATGTGGATAGGTGATGGATGAATAAATACGATGAAGGACGTGATGGATGGTGATGCAAACAATGATAAGATAAAGACCCAATGAATAGATGGAGGTGCTTTTATTTATGTGAGGTGCCTGTTTGCCAAGTTTTCACCAAGGTACTCGCCCAAAGCACCACCGAAGTGGTTTTCACTAGAGGATGATTGTTTTTCTTTACTTTTTCAATCCTTTTTCTCATTTTTTTTGGATTTTTTTATCTTTTTTTTTTTTGTATTTTTCAGATTTTACACCCTTCAAGACAAGGCATAAAACTTTTTAAGATGCAAGCTATTAGTTGGTTCCTACAAGGGTTCACCTTCAGACATTGATAATTGGTATGCTCATAATCGATAACTTCTTATGATGACAAAGGGACCCAACCAGTTAGGCTCAAAATTTCCTTTGTTGTCCTGATCTAGAAGGTTTTTTTTATTCTACTTTAGGACAAGATCCCCTACCTAGAAAGACCAACATTTGATCCTCTTGTTATAGATTTGTTTTAGTCAATTTTGATATACTTGCAAGTGATTGAGGGCATCAAGACGATGCTCATCAAGGAATTCTAACTCGTTCGGCCAAGATACTCTATATTCCTCACAGTGATCAGGTTCTATAGTGACACTCAGAATGATGGGAGCTCAACCTCAATAGGAAGGATATCTTCGGATCCATAGACTAGGGAAAAAGGGGTTGCATATGTCAGTGTGCGGATACTAGTTCGATAAGCCCAGAGAGTGGGATTTAGTTGTAGATGTCAGTCATGGCCAGCTTCATTGACAATTTTATTTAGGATTTTCAAGATGGTTTTGTTCATATCCTTAGCTTGACCATTGCCCTGGGGGTAATAAAGGGTGGAGAATCGGTGTTGGATATTGAATCTTTGACATATCTCTTTCACATCCTGATTTTTAAAGGGGGTTCCATTAACTAAGATGAGGGTTTGTGGAACACCATAATGGAAGATTAGATAGTTCAGGATAAATTTAGCAGTTTGCTTTCCTATTATGTAGGTCATAGGGATGGCTTCAACCCACTTGTTAAAATACTCAGTGGCTATAATGATAAACTTATGGTTGTTGGATGAGGTTGGAGTGATTTTTCCTATGAGTTCAAGTCCCCACTGTGAGAAAGACCAGGGTGTGATCATGGGTTGCAACTCTTGAGATGGAGCATGAATCAGATCCCCATGTTGTTGACATTGGACACACTTTTGCACGTACTGATGAGCTTCCCTTTCCATGGTTGGCCAATAGTACCCCGTCCTCAATAATTTCTTAAATAAAGTCATACCACTAGAATGGGACCCACATATGTCATTGTGTACCTCTATTAAAGTGTTCAAGGCTTCCTCTTAAGACATTGTAGTAATGTCCCTTTGATGCTTCGACGATAAAAGGTATCACCTAGGATCACAAATCGAGATGCCTTTTTAACAAAGGTCTTTTTAAGGTTCGAGGTGATATCAGATGGGAGGGTTCCTCTATTCAAGTAGGTAAAGATGTCATGGTACCATGGGGATCCAAGACCAACAATGACACATGTGAATTCTGATTTAGGGATCTCAAAAGTTGGTATGAGAAGTTGTTCTACCAAGAATTCACATTGGAGAACATTGTTCAGCATGTCTAGTAGTGATCTGATTGTTGCCATGGCATCTACTACTCTGTTATTCATGCAAGGAATCTACTCAAAAGTTATGTCTATAAAAATATCTTTGAGACTTTCCACCATTATTTTGTAAGGAGTGAGCTTGTCATCCTTAGTTTGATAGTCATCATTGACTTGGTTGATAACCAGCTATGAGTCTCCAGAGACTTTCATCTCTTATATCTACCATTGAATCTCTATCCTTAGACCTGTGATTAGGGCTTTGTACTCAGCAATGTTATTAGTACAAGGGAACGATAGTTGGTATGACTTTGGAATGAAATAACCTTGAGGGGTGATGAAAATAATACCTACTCCTGGTCCATGTTTGGTGAACAATCCATCAAAGTACATATTACACTAAGTTGTGAGATTGATAAGGAACATTGATTCATCAAGGAACTCAAATATCAGAGGATTCTCAACATAGATAGGTGCTTCTACTAGTTGGTATAAGATCACTTGTCCTTTGATTGCCTTGCACTCTACATACTCTACGTCAAACTCTATTAATATCATTACCCATTTGTCCATTTGCCTTGTGAGAGTTGTTTTAGATAACAAGTATTTGAGTGGGTCGATCTTTGCAATGAGCTTAATTTGATGGGAGCACATGTAATTTCTAATTTTTTGTGAAGCAAAAGCTACTGCTAGGCATGCTTTCTCAATGGGTGAATAGTTCATTTCATATCCCACCAAAGTCCTACTGATGTAGTAGATAGCTCTTTCCTTTCTGTTTTCATCATGTTGTGCTAGTAGATCTCCTAGTGTTGCTAATGTTGTTGAGATATATACAAGATCAGTGGTTTGTTCGGTATTGGTGGCATGATCACCAAAGGTGTTAATAGATAGTCTTTGATTTTCTGGAAAGCCTTATCGCACTTCTCATCCCACTTGTAAGTTATTCCTTTATGGAGAAGATGCAAAAAGGGGTGGATTTTATCTAATAGTTGTGTTATGATCCTCCTGATGGACTGCAATCTTCCTTGTAACCCTCTCAACTTCTTTAGTGTTTGTCATGGTTCCATTTCTAGGATGGATTTTACCTTTGCTGGATCAATTTCTATCCCTCTTTGCGAGACAATATAGTTGACTATTTTTCCTGATGTGACCCCAAAGACACTTTTTTGGATTTAACCTTACTTTGTATTCTTCCATCCTGTCAAATATGGGTCCTAAGACTTGTATGTGCTCACTTCTTTTCTTTGATTTTTCCAAAATATCATCCACATAATATTTTACTGTTTTGTGGATCATGTCGTGGAAGATGAGGGTCATTTCCCTTTGATAGGTTGCTCCATCATTCTTTAGCCCAAACGCCATCACATTCCAGCAATAGGTTCCTCAAGGACAAGTGAACACAATTTTTTTTTATCCTCCTTGGTGATTATGATTTGATTGTATCCTATAAAACCATCCATGAGTGAAAAAATTTCATGCCCAGTTGTTAAGTCCACAATGAGGTTGATGTTAGGAAGAGGGAAATCATCCTTCAGGCACACCGTGTTTAATTCTTTGAAATCAGTGCATATTTTGATGCCCCCAGTGGGTTTTGAGACTGGTACTAGGTTTGAAACCCACTCGGGATAATCTATCAGTCAGATAAATCCAACGTCAAGAATCTTTTGTAACTCAAGTTTGACCAAGAGTGTTATCTGAGAGTGCATCTTCCTTAATTTCTCCTTGACTGGCTTAGCTTCAAGATAGACTACGAGATGATGCACAACTACTTCTAGATCAAGCCTTGGCATATTTGTGTATGACCATGCAAAGTTAGCTCTGCGCTCTTTTAGGAATGCTACCAGGTTCTTTTATTCTTCGTCCAATAAGGATTCAACATAGAAAGTGATTTTAGGTGTTTCTTTGGCACCCACATTGACTAGTGTGGCCTTTTCTACTAGTACTGCTAACTTCTCTGGATGCATTAGACTAAAAGGGAGATTGAATTCCTCATCCTTGGGTGCTTTAGAGAGGTTTTCACTGTCAG
The DNA here is from genome assembly GCA_007258455.2 of Sequoia sempervirens. NCBI lineage: Eukaryota > Viridiplantae > Streptophyta > Pinopsida > Cupressales > Cupressaceae > Sequoia > Sequoia sempervirens. Next base: position 70,704,710 of record VDFB02058242.1, read on the forward strand.
ATGCATCCTTTGTTGTTACTTTTTTAGGATCAGAAAGTACCACAGTGTGGTTTTCACTTAAAGATCTGGATGTTAGTTACATTTCACCAATTTTGTGATTGAAGGATTCAATCATCTCCCCATATTACGCCCCTGTATCTATCTCTATGTCAAAAATTTCATTGGGATCTACCCATGGTAAGTTGTCACAGAGTCCCATGAATTTTGAGATCACTTCATCATTTTCGAATAAATCAAGAATTGGTGGTCCTTGTTGGTCCATGTCAATGAGTTGTGGGTAGACTAGGCATAATTCAGTTGGTTGATCACTTGTAGTAAAGGATGTAATGGATATCATGAAGAGGGAGTTGTTTTCAAACAGGTCAACCACATCAAGGGGGAATTCATCTAAGGTTGTATCATGTAATGTAGGTAACCAAGAGGAAGCCTCAACTCGTTTAACGAAAGTACCTTTTTCGATAAAGGTGACATTGTTAGTAGTACAACCTAAGCCAATATTCTTTAGTTGTTTCTCAAGAACAATGGGTTCTAGTAAACCATTATCACTCTATCCTAGCTTCTCATTCTTGTTATATCCCATTCCCTTCATTAGTTGCAAGCCTTTTTTATCATCTTCCATGGGAAGAGCAGGGACAAGTCATTCATCTTGATAGAGAAGTTTAGATATATTATCCTCATTAACATCTTGATTCAAATCCTCCCACTTGGTGAAGATAGTAGTTTCCATCTTGATAGTTTTAGGATCTTTGCTATTAGATGTGGGTTTCCCATAAGATTAAGGAGAAATAGGGAGCTCTCCTAAGACAAAGGTGTTCTTCATTAGCTTGTAGTTCCCACAACCATCATCTTGAATCACTACTTTGATATCAGGTATGTTTTTCACAATGAGTGTCTTTATTTCAGAAGTAGATGCAAGGGATGATGGGTCCACAAATGAGGTAGAAGGTGTAGGCCCTTCGTCATTCTTGGGTATTTGGGGGATTTTATAGATCTTGGCCGCAAAATTTTTGTAGTAGTAAAAAGGCTCAGGATCTCCATGGATAGTAGTCTCTCTACCTTTGAAAGGAAACTTCACACATTGATGATAAGTTGAGGCTATAGCTTTTAGAGCATAGATCCAAGGTCGACCAAGCAATATGTTGTAGGGAAGATCAAGGTCCAACACTTGACATGTAGTTTTTGCAATGAGCAGACCCACTTGGATGGGTAGTGCAATGATACCTTTCAATACCCATTCTTGGTTGTCATATGCCTTGATGGTGGTACTTTTTGTCTTCTCAATAGTATCCTTTGAATAGCCCATATTTTTTATCAACCGAAGGGTGCAAATGCTCAATCCAACACCTCCATCTACTAAGACTCTTTTGACCTTGTTCTTATGAATGATAACCTCAAGGTGTAAAGCACAGTTATGAGATGGTTGTGATGGTAGGTCTTGCTCTGAGAAGGTGAGAAGGTGATTATTGATATGGCCTACCATAGCTTGAAACTAATCAATATCAATATCCTTGGGAATGGATGACTCTGATAAAGCTTTCTCCAAGATTTCCCTATGCACAGGGGATAGTCTCAACAGTTCTAAGATTGATATCTATGTGGGGGTCTTCTTAAGTTGATCTAGGAGATTGCACTTGTTAGGATTCGATGTTGGAAAAGTAGGTTGTTCCCTAGATTGAGATGAAACTCGTTGGATGATGATTTTTCCATGTCGTATGGTGACTCCACACTCTGCACTATTCCCTTTTATGGTGACGACAGTGATGATGCTATCATAGGAAGCAACTACGTTGGAATAGGTATATTGTATGTTTGTGTAATCCTTAGCTTTCCTAGTGTTGTTTTATTTGTTATAATCTAGCATAGGGTTCTTGTATATCTTAAGATCCTGATTCCCAGCTGGTATCTCAGCAAATATGGTATTGTTTTCTATGAGGTCTTGGATAATGTTTTTGAGCCTCATGCAGTTTGTCATTTTGTGTCCTTTGATTTTGTGAAAGTCACAAAGGTAATTCTCATTGTACCAAGACAATTTCTCTTTTGGTTCTTGGTAGTTTTCAAATTTGGGAAGTGTTATCAAATTTAACTCTAACAACTTTTTCATGATGGTTTTTATGGGTTCAAATAACTATGTGTACTTGCATTTAGGATAGTTGTTAGCGTTAGGGGTTCACCTTTGCATTCGGTGTTATTGATTTGATTGTTTTGTGGGGACGTTGTTTGTTGCACCATTGGTTGAATGTGAGCAACTTGAGTGTTGTTTGGACTAGGGGCACTTAGGACCACCTTAGCATCTACCACACCATCATTTGTGAGGTTCTTGTTCTTGGCCCAAACACAGGGCTTATCATTAGAACTAATGGATGGGTGGTTGTCTTTGTAAGCTTGAGTGTTTCCCTATGAGATTAGAGCTCTTTCGATGTTAAGGGCCCTAGGGATAAGCTCATCATAATATGTGATGCACTACATTTTCAAGTGGAAGGATAGATCTAGATCTATATTTTCTATGATGACTCCCACTTGTTGTTCATCTGGAAGAGGCCACTTGCTCTTACTATCTCTTTGTGTCCACCATTGCAAGAAATTAGTGAGTTTCCCCTTTGTTTTGTCTGAGAGTGTACAATTCCTCTAGACTAATGTCCATGTCAATATTGAAGGAGAAGTGATCAATGAATTTATTAGTAATTTCTTTAAAAGTTTTGATACCCAGAGGCAGATGAGAAAACCAATCCATGGCAAGACCTGTTAAACTTTGAGGGAAGAGGTGCATTAAATATGAATTTTTGTAAGCTACCTCCATGCACATAACGTTAAATTATTTGACATGGTCCACAGTGCTTCCTCTCCCTTTATATTTATCAAATTTGAGGATTTCAAAGTCAGGAGGAAACGGTACCATTGTGATGTTTCAATCGAATAGATAGGGACATAGGTTCTGGGTATAGGGCCTCTTGGTCTTTCCCATGCAAAGGTCCTGCATTTCTTGGGATATCGCCTTAAATTGTGATGCTAGATTGTCTTGTGGGTTTGGTGGATGAACATATGGTGGGAGGATGGATGAATTGTACATGGGATTTTGATATGATGATGTGTTGTATGGGGTATATGGTGGTGTAGGATTCAGTGAAGGTAATTAGGGTATTAATGTAAATGTTCCTAATGTGTTTGGATTGATCATGTGCGATTGAGGATTATAATAAGAACCTTGTTGTTTTTGGGCATATTGTTGAGCTAGTAAGGCTTGCTACTGAGATTGTTGTTGTTGTTGTGCCTCTAGGGATTTTTGTTGGGCCTATTATTTTTGTTGTGCTACTAAAGCTACTTAATGTTGTTGTGCTAAGGTTGATTTTTGTTGTTGTGTTGCTAAGGCTACTTGTTGTTGTTGTTTTTGTTGGGTTGCTAAGGGTGTCTAGTGTTGTTACTGTTGTTGGGATGTTATGGCTACTTGTTATTATTGTTGTTGTTGTTATGTTAAGACTGATTTTTGTTGTTGTTGTTATTGTGCTAAGGCTGCTTGTTGAGTTGCTAAGGTTGCTTCTTGTTGTTGTTGATGTTGCTACTATTGTTGTACCACTAGGGCTTGCTAATAGGCTTGGTGTGCTTTCTATAAAGCTAGAGCATGTGCTTGCAATGTAGTGGGTAAAAGCAAGAAGTTGGGTACATGAAGAGGGGAAGTTTCGGCCAAAAAAAAATTCTCGCAGAAAATGCATACGTGTTATTAAAAAAATGTGTATGTGTTATGCTTCGGGTACCCGAGCCTAAAAAATGCATGTGTTATAACGCGTACGCGTTATATAACGCATACACGTTTTATAACATGTAAAAAATGATTATTTAAAAAAATAAATACTTTTTAGAAACGCGTACCCATTTTAAAACGCGTACCCATTTTGTAACACAACTAGTATTGGGTGGTTATTGGGATATCTAAGATGGATTGTGAGTGTTGATGTTCTAAGTGGGTAGTGGATTTCTAATGAGAGGTGGAGGATTCCCTTGTTTTAAGATCCCCTGTAAGATGGTGAATTGATGTGGAGGAATGTAAGTTTGAGGTCCTGTTTGATTTTGCATGGTAAAGGGGACCATGGGAAACTATGAGGATGGTGCCATTAGGTTTTGTGATGGAAATGACACACTAGGACCTTAAGTCCATTGATTAAAAAGGTTTCCTTGTCCCATTTCTTGAGGATTCCCTTGTGCGAGAGATGTAAACAAGGTATTACCTAGGTTGGTGGGATTCGTGACCAAGGGATTGTTCTAAGATGAGTTGATAATGGATGGGGTGGATGCGCTTTGCTAAACCAATGGTATAGATGAACCAATTGGAGGATTAGTTAAATATGTCCCTATCTACATTAAGGGTTGACTCTATGTAATGCTACTAACATGCCCTTGTGCACTATTTTGAGATATTTGTTTTATACTTCTTTGTGTGATGGTGGGCACACTTGTGGTATTCATGGGTATGGATGAAGAGGGTTGTCCTTGATATGTGGAGGTCATGGTGGAATAATGGAGTTCAATAGGTTCATATGGTTGTTTGGTATCTTCGAGAACGGGAGGAGTACCAAAGGTAGGTGTCCATGTGGTTGTTTGGGATGGAGGATTGGTATTAAGGGTACCCACAAGTGTGTTGCTCTCAAATGGAAGAGTTAGACCAAAGTCCTTGGCAAGGCTAGTTGATAAACTAGGAGTGGATGTTTGAGTTAGCCCTAATGATGGAGTTGTGAATTCATGTGTCAAATTTTGTGAAAAAAATGATGGGGAAATAAGAGCTATGTTTTCAAAGGCTTGACGTTCCATGATTTCCTCCCTAGTAAGTTCAATGGGTTTGTTCGTGATGTCCTCTATCTCATATGGTCCTGACAGAGATGATGGTTGTTGTGATTGGGTAACTTGACTTCTCGGATCAAATTCTAAAGGATTTGGATCACTTGAGGTAAATGTGACTTTGGTTTTCTCCATGATTCTCTTGTGTTGTGATCTCATTTTTACCATAAATTTTGTGTCGCCTTTAGGAGAGTTGTGTTGTGATTTGTAATGTTTGAACTCTCTAGTTGACTCAAATCTAGGTAAAAGGGATTCTCTAAGTCTTTTTGGAGCAATGATGATAGTGGGGGATGAAAATATGGGTGATGTGGAGAGTGATCTTTGCAAACGTTTTGGGACAACACTTTTGACTTACACTTGGTGTTTTGATGTTTGGATAAGGGATGTTGATGAACTTGTAAATATTTAGGATAGACTCGTGACCTTCAAGATAGACTAGTTTAATATTTATAACTAACTTACCTAAATGCATGAAAAAGGATTCATTTCACATACAAAATGGCCAAGTTAGGGTTTTGGGTTGATTAATGTTTTAAGTCAAAAGAAGTTGGTGTATTCAAAATTTTTGCAAAGATAGGTGAAGTGAAGGATGAAATTTGATGGAGAGGTGAATGAAGTGTTTGACCCAATGTTGGCTTAGAATGAGCCTTTGTTTTCCAAGACCAAGGTAGTGAGAATGATGCTAGACCTCTAAAGTTTTTAAATCTTAAAGAATATGGACGTGGGTATGTAAATCTAGTTCATTCCTCCTAGCTCAAGCATAATAGTTTCTTAACAAGAGGTTATGATTGCAATAAAGTATTAAGGCCCACTTCCTACTAAACTTTGAATTATGATACCTACGTCTGTAATGGTGGCATGTAGATCTTCCCCTAAGGATTTTGATTGTGTGATAGATCATTCAAAGGTAATGAGAAACATGTTATACCTCTAAAGCTTTCAACTCCTAAAGACTTAATGATTATGTGAGAAATTGAAAACGTTGGAAAAGACCAAGATTCTAATAGTAATAGGAGGATACAAGTTCGGATTGTTCCTTGAAGCACGTTTGTAGAAGTTGTATACCAACCTAGTTTTGGTTTCATGAAGTTCCAAAAGGTGTTTCATGAGAGCTTTTGGACTAAGATGCCTAAGTTTGAAATGATGACCTATAGACCTTACTTTAGGGATCCTGACTTTGTATTTAGGAAAATTTCAAGTTTATGGAAGAAAGGAAGATATTTACTGCCATGCAAGTAGTGGTAATGTGGGCCTTCCAGCCTCAATATCAACTTTTTCCTCTTCTTCATCTAAGATTGTTGTTGCATTTCTCCACTGGGTAGGTGTTTCTTTTGTTTCAAAAGTGAAGCTTCTCAAACTACTAATGAGATCAATTTGTTCTTCATTAATGAGTTCAAAGTTTGGTTGAATGATAGCACCTGAAAGATTAGGTTGTTCAACGAGAGCAATCGATCTCCAAATAGTCATGTGGGGTTCAATTATCAATTTATCTTGCTTAAGTGAATTTATTTTACCACAAACACTTATCTTGACTATCTTTTCCAAACTAAATGTTTATGTCAAAAACATCATAACATTCACAATTTCCATTTTGTGAGAATCATGAGGTTGAAGCCATAATTTCCTATGTTGTCTTTGGAAAATATGGATTGAGATATAAGTCAAGATATTTAGAAATATCTAAGGATAGAAACCCTTAGGACAAGCAGTAATACCAAGGCTATTTCAAAGGTATCCATATTTAAGCCAAAGTGTTTGAAATTTTGAGGAAAATAGTGAATGTATGTTTATCACTTTTTGGAACCAAGCAATGTATTGAACTAATTCACAATCATTTTTCACAATCCTAGGTTTGAAATGGCCATACTTGTTGAGTCCCCACTCGGATTTCTCCAAACACTAAGATATTGTGAACAGTTAGAGATTTGGCGACACTGGCTCCCCTCCACGGCACACACTTCTCGGGACCACCAAATCTCAAAATCCTGAAGATCCTAAGATCCTAAGGATTTTTATATTTCAAAAATAATTAGTACAAATGTGGGGCGGCTTCAAAACAATTATTCTTGCACCAAAAAGTATTTAAGGATTTTAGGCAACTAAAATAGTTTGGCTCTTAGTAACAAACTGAGAACACCTAGCCATATACATGCCTGCTTTTCCACTTAAGGCTCGTACTACCGTTCCCATTCCACTTAAGGCATGGTACTAGGTGGAGTACATTATACAAATAGGATAGAAGGTACTTTCTCACAATTTTTGAACCTTTAATATAGCCCACCAGTAAACGTGCTTGCAAGTACTTTCCTATGAGTTTCCCGTTGTGGGGTGTGTCTCATAGTAAGTCCTCTCTTAAGGGTGACACAAAGCATAAATGTACTTAAGTATTTCTCTTCACCCAAGATTGCACGAAGAACAAGGGGATTGGATATGTACTATAAGTACACACAAACAACGAAGTACACTTGGAGTGTTTCTCTTCCCCCAAGATCATCTGAAGCGCGAGGGGATTGGATACATACTATAAGTACACACAAACAACGAAGTACACTTGGAGTGTTTCTCTTCCCCCAAGATCACCCGAAGCGCAAGGGGATTGGATACGTACTACAAGTGTGTCACAACAAAGCAGACACTGATTCATTTTACTAACTAGAGCTAAGATGAATTCATTTTATGCACTAAATGAAATGTTAAGTTGCCTTGTTCAATTTTAAAACACAAAAGACAATGATGAGATGAGGGTTGAATTTTAGTCTCGTTTGAGTGTTCTTTTTAAAACCCAAAAGACAATGATGAAATGAGGGTTCAATTTTAGTCTCGTTTGAGTGATATGTGGATGAAAACATGATTTATGCTAAATTGAACATGATGCAAGCTAAATTAACATGATTTTGTGCTAAAAATTATCTAAGTATGCAATTGATAAGCTAATCTAAGTAGATTCTAAGCTAAAATATTCAAACCCTAATTTATAAACAAGCTAAGATGGATGCATGGAAGCCATTAATGGAAGCTTAAAACTAATATGCAACTAAAATGAACTAAAATATGTTAAATGTGAGTAAAGTATGAGTGTTAGTATGAGTGAATTCAACAACATAAGTTTGCAATTGAAAGATTTTTCCATTTGTCTCCAAATAGTGTTTTATTTAGAGGAAAGCAAATGAGAAATGAAGGGTTGAGATTGAAAAAGATAATCAACTGTCAAGGATGGAGGAAATGGGAGGCATGGATCATGGATCCTCATCAATGAATAAGAATTCAAGATGAGATTTAATCAAGAGTTCTCATTCCTTCCAAACAAGCACACTTTTGAACTATTTAAGAGGTCAAAAGTTAACTTGCTCAAGAGGTTTCAAGTTTAGCTTGCTCAAGAAGCCAAGTGAGAATATTCCCTTTTTCAAATGATTGGAGGAGAGAGAATATTCTTTAAAATATTCTCATGGGTGAGGAAAAAGGTTATTTAGTTAATTAAAACTAAATTAAATTGTGCAAAGGAGGATATTCTTTTGGAATATTCTTTTGCAAGTGGGAGGAATTAGATTAGTTAGATAATTGATAATTAAACAAGGTTTAATCATGCAATTAAAGAAATTAGAAGAATAAAGTGATATTCATTAAATCAAATGATTTAATGAATGGGGGAAGGTGAAATGATATTTAATTAAATAACTTAGGGTTATTTAATTAAATAAGATGACTTAGAGAATTAAATTAAATAGTTTGATTTATTTAATTTAATGAGATGAAATGTTAGCATGAAAGAGGGTGAACTAACCTAATTTTATTAATTAGGTTAATAGATGAAAATGATGCCATTAATTAATTATCGAGGTTAATTTAACTAATTAAGCGAAAAGAGGATGGGTTTGAGAGGAAATGATGTTAGTATACCTGATTTGAGTGCATGATATGATTCATGACATTTTTCAATGTCTATAGGTTCACCCCTAGGTGAATGGGTCCTTGTTAGGGCTTCCAAAAACATTTTTTACAATCTTGTGGTGTCGAGTCTAAGATGTTGACTTTCACTTGCAAATTTTTTGGAATGTCATAAATGAATTCTGCAACTTAGTTTTCGTAGGTTGACAAGAATGATGACAACAAATGTAACAATGAAAAATTTCTCTTCAAGATCTCTTACATTATTCTTCAACCTATAACTTGCACATTCAAAGGGGGAGAAAAATTTGGGCCATTTTAGGTGATTACCTCAATCAAACCTCATGAATAGTGTTTCCAATTTCACAATGGTAATGTCAATGATAAAAATCTTGAATGGAAAGGAAGGAAATGATGAATGAACAATTGATGCAACTCACCACCCTTCATGATAGCTTCGTTGAAGGATTGAAGTCATACACATCACTTCAAGGGAATTGGATCTTCATTGCTTGATTTTCTTGAATGTTTGAATGCATGAACACTTACAACACTTGTTATCCTTCACAAGATAATATGAACACATAAACTTTGACATGATGTTAGGATCTTGATTACTACTACAAATGACTAATAATGTTGCTCTTGAATGCTCTTGACAATAATATTTTCTCAATTGTGTATCCTCAAAAGTCTTGTTAGATTTCAAATGATAAAAAGACTAGGTATTTAAGGTGTTTATCAAATTTTCAAAAAAATAGATTCCAAAAGCTGACACTTACAATTTAAATTTTGATCATTACAATATTGTCATAAACATATTTTAATTTAGGTCCTAGCACATAAAGGGGGCCTATTTTTTTATTTGACTTGTCATTGATGTCAAAGGTTTGTCATTGATTTCAATTGATGTTAAAGTTTATTGTTTGTCATTGATTTCAAAAGTCATTCATTTCATGTTGTTGATGCCATTTTATGTTGATCATGCAAAAATAGTAAAGATTCTTGTTCACATGGTGTTGATGCAAGTTGATGCAAGGTACTTATGCATTTATTTCATGGTGTTGTTGCAAAAGTATGATAGAATTGCTTCATGATAAAGGAATCATTCAGAGGTGTGAGTTGATACAATTATTGTTCATTCATGGTTCACAAGATTCCTTCATCATATCACAAGTTAAAGTTGGATTTGTTTTGATCTATTTCAAAGGATTATAGAGGACTACATGGTAAAATATTATAATAGGGTTTGTTGAAATATTTATACTTTATAACCTAAAATTCTTAGAATATCAAAACCCTAAGACTTTTCTATACTCTAGACCTAGGGTTTATGAAGTTCATCAATACAAATTCACTTTTTGTTATGTTTGTTTGTTGACCAGCTACATAAGGTGGAAGGTCATTTAAGTGACCACTTATGGGGGTCACTCTCATTGGATAACTAGCCCCTTGACTAGCCAAATAGGTTAAAGTTTCATATGTTACCGCCCAATATGAGATTGATGGCTATCATTCAATTGATTGATTAGCGGGTGATAAAGATCCAATGTCTGCATTTAAAGTTGGTAAACGGTCACTTTACAAGCTTCCATTTGACAGGCATTTTAGTGTCATCACCATTGATTCAATTACACATAGTTTTATAACTATATTGAAACAATGATGGTATAAGTGTCTCTTCCAATGCATTTAGTGGGTTTGAACTGTGGTCTGGGAATTGTGAGAGTGTGTTGAAATCAATGACACCATGTTTTTGCAAAGACAATACATAGAGAGGGAGTTTTGATTAACAGAGTATAAAAGAGTTTCATGGTTATTTTGTATGACAGTGTTCTTGAAATATGTTCTTCACTGCACATATTTGTGTGATCTAAGTGTGATCATAGGTGAATTGGTTTTGAGTTGAATTAAGGATAGTGTGTGTATTTTTTGGATGTGAATATGTCCATGTGATTGAATTCTATCATTATCTATGTATGTTTTGGATGTGAAGATGTCCATATGATTAAGGTTTATCATTAGCTGTGGTTGATTGTCATAACAGGTAGTCATATCATTGTCTATGGTTGATTATCATAATAGGAAGTCATTTTGTGTCATCTATGTTCATTCAAATAAGATTATAGTCAAAGTGTGAGTAGAGGTCAAGAGTTCTTTGTTCTTATATATATTAGATCAAATCTTGTTTGTAAGAAGAGTCTTGTAAAGAAATCGGCATTCATGTATGCATGAAGGGTTAAGAGTTGAATGCTTGTATGTAAACAAGAAAATTTGATAATCTTGAGCATATTATAAACAAAGTAGTACTCTATATATTTTTCTTTCTTTTATTATTGGAGTTGGTGCCCCTGTTGATATTAGAGTCGATGCTCTTATTTATTTTGGATTTGGTGCTCTTGTTGGTTTTGGATTTGGTGCTCATGTTTGTTGTTGGATTTGGCACTCCATAAGGAGTTAGTGCTCCTAGATATATTGTAATCAATAAAATTTTGGTCATTGAGACCTAATGGTGAACAAATTGTGAGGATTGGATTGGTCCAACTCACACAATGGTTTTTCCCTTTTGAGGGTTTTCCACTTATAAATCTTGTGTCATGGTGATCTTTATGTGGTTCCATTGAAGTTTGTGCTTATCAAATGTTTAAAGTTGTTTAATTGCTTTATTTTTGTACATCACTAACTCATCCTCCCCTTCTCAATGATAGTCAGTATTCCTACACTATTCACCCATGGGAGAATGGGTCCTAGCCTATACTTCCAAGACATGCATGATCCAAGGAAAATTAATTATTAAATGCATTTATTTAATGTTGGTTCCCCTTTCAGAAAATGGTAAGAGTAAGGCTTTGGAATACATAATTTGGAAAATTATAAGCTTAATTAAGTCCAATAAATTAAGGGACCCAAAAATAGTATGAAATTATAAAGGTATGCAATTTTCTACACTATAGGATGCATATGCTTTGTAATTTGTCTCTTGATATATTATTAATAATATCATTTTCTTGAAAAATAGTAGTTAGCTTGAATATAACAAGTATAAATATAAGGCATAGGCTATTGTCTACACATCCATGAATTATATTGCATTGAGAATTTATCAAAGAAGCTTCCCCCTCAAATATACCAATATAATTGTATAATGTAATTATGTCAATCAAATATTATTCTCCTATCTCCCATTTGTTGGTTGTTTTTAATGAACCATGTTAATCTCACAATTTAGCCTATGGAATTGTCATTTTCCAATGGTTAGCTAATTGGAGGGATTGGCCAACAAACGAGTGAAATCTTGCAAGGCTTTCCCCCGACACTTTGGGCTTTGCAAAACCCGAGAGGGTGATCCAACAATGTATTTTAAGATCCTATGTGCCAATTAATCATATACATTGTAAATAATAGATGAGCTCTACTTGAAATTGCTTTGACAAAATAATAACTGTAAAGATTTGGAAAATCCTTACATATTAATTGTTTACAAAATAATACAGCATGATAGATTTCCACTTGAAATACATTTTAATAAGAATTTAGAAATATTAAGTAATTTCAATGTATTTGTTGTGAAAGATTAAGACAATTGCAATACAAATGTAAATCCTAGAATAGTGCCTTAATTTAGGGTACGGGGTCAGATGCAATGCAAATAAACTTTGACAGAAAATGAACACTTAGCATTATAGAGATTACTGTTGGACACTGGGAACACTGAGAGGGGGGTGAATCAGTGTTCCAAAATTTCAATAATCAAAACAAATCTAAAAACATTAACAGTAACAATATGACTTCATTTAGGATATAACAGATTAAAGCATTCAGGCACATTAATGAACACCATAACACCATATACTTTACGTGGAAACCCTGTTAGGGGAAAAACCATGGTGGAGATTAATCCAAAATGTTTACTCTGTTAAAATTAAATAAAAGAGGGAATGCACTTTCATTCAAGCACACTGCCTAGAGCTCACTGCTCAAAAGAAAGAGGCTCACTACCTTCAGATAAAATAAAGTTTACAAAAAAACTTGAACTGAGAATATAGCATCAACAAATGCTTGAATTTAGTTCCAATGAAGCCCAAATATCAAATTTTGGATCACTTGACCATACTGCACTTCTGCTTTGTTTTGCTTTGCAATGCATTACTCAACATACAAAAATTGATCTGCTCTTTTTCACTCCTTCCTTGATGCTTACATACTCTCTTTCACACATTCACACATATATCTCCATATCACTATTAAAATGAATTACCGATCTCCTTTATATACTCACTAACCAGAAATTCAAAGTATGTCTGCCTCACAATGGAATATAATATTTTTCTTTATGTCGGCTCACATCTCCAATTTAGAAGTTAAGCAAATCCACACAAGTTAGCTAGACTTAAGTGGGGACCAAAAAGGATTAAAAACACAAGAGATGGTGAAATACATATTCCACATAGATCCACTATACACCATACGAAACATGTTGGCCACAATGGAAAATAAACCATGAATCATGTTATTGAATCTCTTAACTCCAACTCCAACTTGATACAATACCACAAGACTTATCAGAGGATAGTGTAATTTCCAAGAAATATTCCCTGGAGGTCCACACCATGAAATAACGATCTAGTACAGTGAGCAATATCATGCACAATTTCACTTGTGCAACTGGATGTCTTGTTCTTCATACTTACTACTGAAAGAGTACAAAAACTCAAGTTCTTTTTCAATATGAATAATGATAATACTGTGGATCATACTGATGACTCTAGTTGCCATCAAGACAACACAAGTAGCCAAAAATTATTTCTCAGAGCCATGTTCCAACAATCTCCCCCTTTGGCATTGATGGCAACACTTAGTGAAAAATTGACTAAGTGTCAAAACCGCAAAAAAAAAATACTACTCCTCCTATGGATATCTGGGAAATTTTTCACTCATTCTCTCCCCCTTTGACATCATTGACAAAGCTCTATTTATATCTTCTCTACTTTTCACTTGCTTTTATTCCATTCTCTCCCCAAAAATTTGAACAAAATTTGACAACTACAGCAAGAGTTCAAAAGATTATATTATACCTAGCTTTAGTTTCCAAAAGGAATTTCTTCTAGGAATCCACCGCAATTCCAATGGTAATGATCAGGTTGTTATTTTCTGAGGTTTTGTTGATGATCTAGATAAGCGACTCAGGAATGGTGATTGCAGCTTCCAGCTTTTCTCCTGACTTGAGCACTTCAATCAATTGCTCTAATCTCCCTTTTGTTATGTCTTTTACTTTCCATAAGGTGTCAATAAGAGTATTCCTAGCATAGTGGACCTTTTTATGCTTATCCTATAGAGCACAAACCTTCTTCTTGACATTCCCATCCATATCCAAAAACATATTGTAATCATGACCGATTTTGACAAGCTCATGTCCTCAATTTCCTGCAACTTGTCCTTGTACTTGCCTACCACATGAGGCCACATTAGACAGTAATTGAGTACCTTATTGCCCGAATCAATACATTGTCTCAACTCACTCATTTTCTTCTTCAACTTGGAAATAAATAGCCTAAACTACATCTTTAAATGATAAATTAGCTCCTCCTCTTTTATGTCCAGAGGCACAGAAGCCATATCCTCCAAGATACATTAGATCAGCTCATCTGGAAGTTCATTCTGTAGACTCTCTAATTTAATATTATTATCAACAAAGTACCTTTCTAGAGTATTTTCAATGACATCCTACTCATAAGATGGTCCATTTAACCATATATCAGATATCTTTTTCATACCACCTTCATCCTAAATAATTTGCAATATCTTTGCTTTAAACAAAGCACCTTCATCATCACTTTCTTTTGCAATTTCCACAACTGGTTCAACTGGTTTTGGTTGGTCTTTTGAGTATATTCTTCAGAAACTTTATCTTCTGTCAAGGTAAGCATTAAATAAATGGGTCTTCAATGAACTTTCAAGTTAATGCGATTAGCAAGCATATGACAGAAACAGTGAACAAAGTCCTTTGAAAACTTTCAAGTAAATGCATTTGGTGTGTATAAAGTCAGAAAACTCATGTAAAATGAAGAAAGGTGCAAGATCTATTCATCACAGGAAAAAATAAAAGACTTGGAAACTTTCAGTAGTTGAAGCAGCATAAGGACTACTTTTCAAAGAGTCTTTTAAGGCTTTCAGTGAAATGCATCTGATAGGTGTAAAGCGAATGCCTCAGACCTTTGAAGGGAGCAATGAAAACAGGTAGATTTGAACCAAAAGAGCATGATACGCCAGCAATAGAAAGAAGAGATGGGGTCTCAGAAGCAATAGATGAGAAGAAGATAGTTTCTATCTATCCTAATGTAGTTTCACAGAAATTAATCCAGTCCAAAGAGTCCACTCTCAAGGAGTCTGCTACTTCATGCAAGCCAAAGATAACAAGATTGTTCTTCCTCAGAAAATGACATCTCTTTCTCTATTTTCAAACTCCTCTGTAGATACCTACAGTCTCATAATAATCCCTCTAGCGCCATTTTGTAGGCATCCATAAAAATCTGCAAACAACTAAACTTCAAGCATGGGTTAGTGTTTTGCAAACTCTATTAAAATGCCCCTATGAAACAATGCAAAATGATCTCTAACATGATAACAAAACAAACCAAACTAAAATCAAGAGAAAACCATAGTGCATACCTATTCCATAGTGGATTGGTGTTACATGTGCTAGTAACCCTTTCCCAACCCTTGATCAATAGCTAAAATGATGATGTATTGCAATGGAGATGAAGAACAAGATTATTTCTCAAACCAAGAGAGTAACCTTGCATAAAATTGTGGATCCATGAATGAGAATGAAGGCCCTATTTTATAGATTTTCTTGATGATAGATTGGCCAAGATGGTGAATGTGGGACTAAAGATCCTCTAATGAGAAGATGACACTTGTCAAATGGTGAGTGGTCAATGGTTGTGCAAGATTTGGGAAGAGTGCCCATGAGAGGGAGAATTTGAATTCAAATTTGCAATAAATTTTGAGAGGGGGACAAGAAAAATAGCAATAAATGCCATGTTTGACTTGTCATGTTGAGGGAAAATGAGGTTTTTTAATAAATCAATAAAATTGATTTATTGTGCAAGTGGAGATATCTAGAGAATGCAAGTGGGATGGGATTAGTATTTAATCAGGGTTAGATTAAATAAATGATGATTATGCTGATTTAATGCTGATTAGGTGAGTTGACCTTTAAGACTTTGATATTTGATTTATTTAATTCAGAAAAGGATGAAGTATGGATTTTAATTAAATAAATGTTTGATATATTTAATTAAAGGGATGATGTTTGATTTATTAAAATGCTGATGATAATGTTTATTTGATGAATGACCTTAGGAAATGAGATTATTTAATGAATGGATGAAAGTGATGAATGGGCCTAATGTGAGACCTAATTTGACTGAATCTGATCGAATGCATAATGTTAATTTTGCATGTCTACAGAATGAATGATAATTAATCTCCTCTCAATTCCTTTATTCAAGTGTTCTAATACCATAGTCAAAATTTTCATGTTGCTCAAATGAATTAGCTCATCAAATTATTGACATCTCTCCTCATAATTCTTGAGCTTCTCCATCAACTCCTCCTTGGTGATTTCTTTTGTTGGAGGTGCATCCAATGTACTTGGAGTTGATTATGCAATGGCCACATCCTCTGACCTGGGACATACAAATTTAGTAAGGGTCCTGGACGTGGTGAAATAATAGGAGAAGATGAAAATTATTCCTGTGGGGAAGGGGGGGGAGAATTGTAGCTTGTGATGGGCCTGGGGCATGTATAGACTAAAATTTCTCCTTCAATGGTGTAATTTTCAATTCCATCTCAAAAAATTTATGTTGTCTCACATTGTACTCAGCCACTATGTCATTGTACTTTGTTCTAAACTTGTCCCTCTCTTCAGTTAGGGACTCTACCATGGCTTTGGTGAACTTATCTACATTAACATTCAATGTAGTTGCCTCTATAGTTGATGTATCTGACACCCTTTCAATGATTAGCCCTCCTCTAACTCCAACAGTTGATTCTACAACCTTTGGCTTCTTAGTACTTGGGGTTAAGGCCCAAATAGCTAATGTGTCCCATTGGGCATTGAATGTTGATCCTTGTAGGGCCAAGGTCACTTCCTCTTTAGTGGTAAAAATTGGGGCATCATGCCTTCTGACTGTATCAAAGGCTATGGCTGATGCAAGGTCCCACTCTAGCAGTAGCAGCACACCACTTTTTTTGACTAATTCTCTACCTTCAGCTGTAGTGATATTTTGATATTTAATCCTTATCTCATTGAAGACCTCAGCCTCTATAACTAATTTTGGAAACTCAGGGCTCTTATTTGCTTTCATCTCTACACCCACAACATATTCATCTTTCATGGATGCATTCATAAGATTGAATCTCCACCATCCATCCTTTCACCTTTCATTACTAATGCCTTTGAAGATTGTTAGGACTCTATATAGGAGCGAATTTTCACCCCTTACACAAATTCCCCTTTTACACATCCTCACCTTAGAAAACCAAATTTGAAGGAAAAAAATCCACATAAGCAAGTTGCCTTCCACTTGGAATCTTTCCTTTGTATCTGTAGAAGAATATTTGTCGAGGATGATCACACAATGTACAGATGTATGTGCCACGTGCCTATGTCCCTGACAGATTCCTGCATCTGAAGTTGGCAGAGGCATTACACTTTCGATTGGAGTCAATTTGTAATGTCCCTCTTTTACCAATTGACCCAAAAAATCATAGATTCTTACCTCTTCTCCTTCAAATTCATCCATTCTTCATTCAACTCATCTTTTTTCCATCTCTTTTTGCATTCACAACCTTCACTTCACTCTCAATAGCACTTCAACACTCCATTGTAGAAACAACACTCCGTCAACTCCGCAAAGCAAGTGTGAATCAAACCATTGTAGTGTGGGCTTGAGGTTTTGTGCGACCTCCCTTCATCGTAGTTGAGGCTATGGTGATTGCTCAAGCCTTCTTTCTCCTCCATTGGCTAGTGAGCTCTTAGTGATGGTGGTAACGTTTCGCTCCTCTCCTTTGTGATTTAATTGAGTAGCTCTTTATTGTTTTGTAGTGTTATTGTATTCCTTCCTTCACTTCTTTATCGTATATTTCTCTCTCATTGCTATTTGGCTTTCCATGGAGGTGGAAACACCAAAATGGGGGACTGACTAAGGTAGGCCCCTATACAGCCCCAACAATTTTCCCCTTCTTTCTTGTGTGCAGGAGAACGTACTTTTGGAGCTAGCTGGAAAACTGGAGCCTTGGTGAGATTATCTTTGTCATTTTAGCTCTTATTTATTCACTTTACCATCTTCGTTTGTACTTTTCATATGCTATAATTTTGTTTTGTTCATTTAGAAGCAACTAGTTATGTTGTCAGCTTGTTTTCTAGTGGTTTTTACTTTATTCGCTATCCTTTGGTTGTACAAACGCCAACACACCCAAGAGATGCCAACACATTGTGTTGACGTCCTAGAACTGTGCTTCCATCCTCAAACAGAGAGTTATCCAAGGCACGGTACCAACTCCAAAAACCTACTCACTTAGCCCAAACTAAAGTTTAGATCTATAGAGTGATTGAGATACCTTATAGTCCTCATCATTCTCGATCCCTATTCCCAAAACATCTCTTTAGAGTGAGGTAAGTTAGGGAAGCCCTCCGATCTTGGCTCTTCATGACCTAGGGCCTTGACGTGGTTAGTCCCACTCTCTTACATTTTTTGGTGAACCTGACATGAACCAACATCTACTCATTTTTTGGTGTTGAATCTTTGCCCTTGTACCTTGTGATCATTGTGCCCTTGAGTGTTGTGAAGGTTTATGAGCATCACAACCCAATCCATGACCTCCAAGTATATTGTTAGGAGAAGTGTACAAAACATTATGATGGAGAGGATGAAGGTCACTACTGGTTTCTCTATAGGCCTTTTTGTTGTATCCATCATTGGTCTTGCTGCTTAGGAGCAGTTGTCGAGGGGCGAGGTAGGGATATCCAATGAGATTGACGATGTCTACACTCCTCCTACATCTCCTACACCATCGTTGGTAGATGAGCATGAGGCCATTCACATTCCTGCATAGTATATCTCTACCCTTAACAAAGGACTAAGTGACTTGGAAAATCACTTGGAAAAGGGACCCAAAGATGGCTAGGGTTGCTAGGGTTATCAACAAAATAAATTATATGGTGGGAAAAGACCAAACAGGCATAGAACTCCTAGCTAGTCTCTCTAGTCTACTTGAAGCATTTGCTCCTCCAAAAAATCCTAACATTATATAAGGGGCCACTTTCGAGGACCATGAGATAGCTAGGAATGTCGATGCCTCCCATGTTTGTGTACATGGTTGACACAGTCCCATCAATCAGCATCACTTCTGCCTCTAAGGGATCTGAAACTATCAAAGTGAATAGAATACCCTTGGATTTTAGTTTCACCTCTCCTATCACCTCTAGTGGTGGAGGTTTTGGCAGATTGAGTGGTGGGGAATTTGGTAGTGGTGGTGGCTTCGGTGGAAAAAGAGGCATTGGTGGAGATGTTTTCAGTGGAGCCCATCGTGGTGGCTTTGGAAGTGGAGGTGGCTCCGATGAAGGCCCTGCTGGTGGCAATGGCTCTAGAAGTGGTTCCGGTGGTGGTCACCCGATGGTTTTGGAGGTGGCTCCAGTGGTGGTTCTGGAGGAGGTTCCATTGTACTTTTGTCATCCCAAGACCCTATTCTGAATACTCTTCTTCAGAATATGGGTAAGATGCAAAGCCAATTGGTGAGTCTCTACCAAGCCTCTGCCCAACCTATCTTTCAACTATTTTTCAAACATAGCCCATTATTGGTAGCAATTTTAAACACTCCCCTTCCCCAAGGAATGGAGATTCCCAAATTCAAAAAATATGGCAGCAAATGGGACCCACAAATGCATGTGTCAGCCTTTAATTCCCTGTGTATAGATTTCTTCCATCACGATGCATTGATGGAAAAATTATTCCCTTGATCTCTTAAGGATACAACACTTGAATGGTACTATTCCTTACCCAACAATTACATTTTCTCATTTGATCAACTTGTAAACTAGTTCCTACAACAGTTCTAATCTAACATCGGATTAAAGATGACCTTTTCAGATCTCGTCTGATGCAAACAAGGGGATAATGAAAAGATTACTGATTTTATAGCGCAATACCAAGCGCTCTTTTCACAAATCTTGTATCTGCTACCTGATCCTGACGTGCAGAAGGTGTTCATAGGGAACTTGCAAAGACCTTGGTAGGAGAATTTTTCCCTTGTGAAATACCCTTCTTTCACACATTTGTGTGTTGCATTACGAGAGTATCAACAAACAGTAGTTTAGTTCGGCGAATCATCCTCGCGATCCCATTCAAAAGAGAAGTCCATTGTATCAATCTCTAGGAAAGGTAAATTTGTTGCGAATGTAGTGGCCACTATGAATGATAACGACCTCAAATGCAACAGAAAGCTCACAAAGTTAGAAAAATCTTCATCTTCCATCCTACAAAATTTGTTGAAAGACAAGATCATAACCTTGGAAAACTCAAAACCTCTCAAGGAACCTTCCCCTAGTTAGTACGATTTGAATACCTTCTGTCAATACCATCGAGTTAAGAGACATGATACTGAACATTGTATGCACCTGCATCATGAGATACAGGACCACATCAAGGACGATACTATTCATCTTGACGGGAGTAAACAAAATACAAACAAATCAGTGGTGAAAGAAAATTTTGAGTTGTACATATACACAAACCCGTTTCTATCACACTTTGCCAACATGATTATCTATCCCTCCAATTCTATCACTCGGTCTGAGGCATATGTTAACATGGTCATGGTTAGTCCTACCACGCAACCTGCACCCGGCTCCCCGGACATGACATTCACATCATGGGATTTACCCTTAAACAACAAGCCCTCTCCCCTCTACATTCTTGCTCGCCTCAATGGCAACATTGTGACAGGGGTCTTAGTCAACCCCGTGAGATAAGTGAATGTCATTATAGAAGAGATGTTGTGGCTTAATTTTTTGCATAGAAAGGAATATGAAGAAACAAAATCTACCATCTATACACATAATGGCCTTGCTCTAAAACCTTATGGTTCGATAACTTTGTTTGTCCTAGTAGGACCTAGGGCTGTAGACACAGTCTTTGATGTTATTAAAGAGTCAGATCTATTCGGGATGAAGTTGGGCATACCTTGGCTAGCTTCCATGAATGGAATCAACTTTGTCATTCATAACTATTTGAAGTACTCCCATGAAGGTGTTGTGCATGTAGTGCATGACACTGGATACCATCCATTGGTGTCACATGGGGGTTACTTGTTGGATCATTTTTGGCTTGCCCTGGTCGGTATGCTCCCTCCAAGAATGGACCTACTTTACAAAAACCATGTGAAGTATAAGATTGAGGACAAGGGACAATCGAAATTAACCCTCTCGATAGCACAATAGTCAGTTGCCTCCCCTTCTCGAAAGGGAAAAGAGAAGCTAACACATTCCTGTGATGGATCTCCCACTCCTCTTTGTAGAGAAGAGTTTTTGATGAATATGCTTGGCTTTTATCCGTTGAGTCCAATGATACCCACTTGGCGTAATCCTAAGATCAGGATATCGAACCTCCCTACTAAGCCACCCAGACCTTGGTACTACTTGTATGGCAAGAAAAAAGGTCCCTATGGGGAATCCTCTATGTCCCGGCCTCCATGGCCTCCCATCATTCCTGCTCCAAAAGTAGTAAACAGGAAGAGGCCCATTGCCAAGGCACTAGAGTTGACTTCCCCCCATTGCTCCTCAACCTGCTCCTCCTACTCCTGTTTAGGAGCCTGTCCCTCTGCTAGAAACAATTGTGGTGGACACTCCCATGGCTGAGCAGGAGTCTTTCGTGCCTTTGCAACCTCTGGTCTCTAGCTTGAAGAGCTATAGAAACTACCTTGCACATGAGTGCAAGCATTAGTGAAAGGCTCTCACGGCTGAGTAGGCCACTTTATAGATGAAGGAAGAGGAGATCACCACCCCTTCTTTAGGGTCTCTTGTTGTGTCCTCTTCTCTCCTCCTCTCTACTTTCGGTCAACCAAGCTTCATATCACTTCTTAATCCTCTTGTGAGTGTGCCTGACTCTAAAAAGGTGCAAGTGTTCATCGCTCCTTCGATTGAGTTGCCCTTGTTGATTTCCCTTCCAGATTTCCCTCCTTTCCCAAAACCCATGGATATGTTGAACACTTCAGTAGTATTTGTTGTGGTTTTCCCCTCCTCCTCTTCCTCTACACCTCTTGCCTCATTTGTGGGGAGTTCACATCCCCTAGTGAAGCAGAAGATGGAGGATGGCCCTTCCAGTAATGGAGGGTGTAAGAGGAGTCACTTTCTACGAAGGGTGGTCCTAAGTTGGCTTGTTCCGTCCTAGTAACAAAACCAGCCCCGGCTTCCCCTAAGTTCGTCACCACTCCCAAGTCACTCAGTGAGCCCAACGGTGAACCTTGGGCATATCCCTCTCTGTCTATTGAGGTATGAAATAGCACTCCTACAAAGTGCATGTTTAACTCTCTGGATGAAGTTCCAATCTTGTGAGTGATTTTTGAAAATTTGTTGACCATAGCTCCACAAGAGCCGAGTGGAGGAGACCTTGTTGGGACTTATTCCTTAGCCCTTGTTGTGGGAGGGACAAAAGCTCCTCACCTTAATATTCCACCATTGTAGGCTCGTCCCCCTTCCCCTTATGATGATCTAGAGTGGGAAGCGAATGACCTCTTGGTCGATGAGTGTTAGGGGGAGACCTCTTCTTTATCTTTCGATTAGATGTGTGTGCATGTTGTGATGTGTTTCCCCCGTGATCATGCTATGTGTTCCTGGATGACCCATGTCACCCTTGTTGGTGCTTGGATATAGGCATGGTTTTTGTGTCGTAAACCTTCTTCTATTTGTATCATCATTCTTCCATGTTTGTGATTGATTTTTGGCAAATTGGGGGTGATGCAAAGTGTTGGGGGCATTTAGGCTTCCCTTCCATGTTGACCCATTTTTCTATTTTTACTTTGTCTTCTCATGCATTCTTCACATGGTCTGATATAGTAGGGGGTTGATGACAATTCATTTATATACTACTATTATTATACTTATATATATTTATGAGCAGCTCTAACCTCAAAATATCAAATCACCCTTATGCCCTATGTTTATGTTTATTTGTCCTTTTATTTTTTCTTATCTTTCTCTCTTCTTTGCTTGAGTTTTCCATTTCATGTGTGACAATGCCATCAATTTTATTTTCAAAAAGTGTATTCGTTGCTAACAAATATTTTCTCAATAATCTTTGTAAACTTTTTCAAAGAATCAGATTCTCGACTTGGACCCAGCGGAATGTGTTTCCTTCATCATGGGTTTGCAAAGAAATAACTTGAAAAATTTCCTTCAAGGAGGAAGCAACTTTGACCTTCCCCTCGCAAGGGGGCATCTTCTTCCTTTCAAATTCCTTGATGAAGTGAACATCTTTCAAAAGGATTCCTTGGTGTTGAATCAATTTGAGAAAAAAAAATTCTTCCGCACTTTCAAACAATGCATCCCTTAAGTGGACCCCTCTCTTCACGTTGGGTTCCCGAGGGACACCTTTGAAAGCTTTCCAATCTATCAATGGTCTGTGTGACTGTCTGCTTACTTGCTTGTGTGGCTGCTTTTGGACATGTTTTATCTACGGGTAAACATGTCGCTTTGCAGGTGCACCTGTAGAGCCACTTTCCAACTCTACGGAGTCTCCTTCCTTTGGGTTTCCTCAATGTGAGAGATCTTGGGGGACACCTTCCTTGCAGGTTTGTGGGTCTGTAAGGCACTTCCTTTGAGCTTCCTCCATGTGAGAGTTCTTGGGGGTCGCTCCCTTATAGGTCTGTGGTTCTGTAAGCACTTTTTCTAGGTTTCCTTCATGTGAGAGATCTTGGAGGACACCTTCCCTGTAGGTCTGCAAGCCTGTAAGGCACTTTTTCTAGGTTTCCTTCATGTGAGAGATCTTGGAGGACATCTTCCCTGCAGGTTTGTGGGCCTGTAGGGCTCTTTTTCTGGGTTTCCTTCATGTGAGAGATCTTGGAGGAAACCTTCCATGTAGGTTTGCAGGCCTGTAGAGCACTTTTTTGGGTTTCCTTCATGTGAGAGATCTTGGGGGACACCTTCTTGCAAGTATGTGGGCCTGCAAAGCACATACTTCTCAAGGATTCTTTCATGTGAGAGATCTTGGGGGGCACCTCCTTATGGGTTTGTGGACCTGTAAGACACCTTCATTCTATAGCTTCATAGTTTTGTGGGGCTATGGAGTCCTTTGCCTACCCTATGCTTTCGAGCTCACCAAATTGCAGTCTACTCCCTCGATGGTTTAGGAATACATTTCTAACCCTACTAACTCTTTGATCTACTTTACTGAAGCACTCATCAGTATTCGTGCTTGCTAAAGTGGGGATGAAATGTATAGGAGCAAATTTGCACCCCTTACGCAAATTCCCCTTTTACACATCCTCACCTTAGAAAACCAAATTTGAAGGTGAAATTCCACGTCAGTGGGTTGCCTTCCTTCCACTTGGAATATGTCCTTTGTGTCAGTAGAAGAATATTTTTTGGGGATGTGCACACAACGTGAAGACATCTGCACAGTGCACTTACATCCCTAACGGATTCCTACATCTGAAGTTGGCAAAGGTGTTACACTTTCAATTGGAGTCGATTTGTAACGTCCCTCTTCGACCAACTGACCCCGAAAATGGAAAATTCTTCCCTCTTCTCATTCAAAGTCATCCATTCTTCATTCAACTCATCTTTTTTCCATCTCTTTTTGCACTTCTCAAGCATTCTCAACCTTCACTTCACTCTCAATAGCACTTCAACACTCCATTGCAGCAACAACACTCTGTCAACTCTACAAAGCAAGTGTGAAGCAAGCTATTGTAGTGTGGACTTGAGGTTTTATGAGACCTCCCTTCATCGCAGTTGAGGCCATGGTGATTATTCAAGCCTTCTTTCTCCTCCATTGGCTAGTGAGCTCTTGGTGGAGGTTGTAATGTTTCGCTCCTCTCCTTTGTGATTTGGTTGAGTAGCTCTTTACTGTTTTGTAGTGTTATTTCATTCCTTCCTTCTTCACTTCTTTATTATATATTTCTCTCTCATTTCTATCTAGCTATCCATGGAGGTGGAAACACCAAAATAGGGGTCTGACTGAGGTAGGCCCCTATACATCCCCAACAATTTTCCCCTTCTTTCTTGTGTGCAGGAGAATGTGCTTTTGGAGCTAGTTGGTGAACTAGCACCTTGGTGAGATTATCTTTTCCATTTTAGCTCTTATCTATTTACTTTACCATCTTTGTTTGTACTTTTCATATGCTATAATTCTATTTTTTTCATTTAGAAGCAACTAGCTAGGCCATCATTTTGTTTTCTGGCGGTTCGTACTGTATTCACTGTCCTCTGGCCATACAGACGCTAGTGCGTCACGTTGACATCCCAAAACTACGTTGTCATCCTCGGACAGAGAGTTGTTTTGAGCACAGTTACCAACTCCAAAAACTTGCTTGCCTAGCCCAAACTAAAGTTTGGATCTATAGAGTGATTGAGATACCTTATAGTCCTCATCATTCTCAATCCCTATTCCCAAAACATCTCTTTAGAGTGAGGTAAGTTAGGGCAGCCCTCCGCTCTCGGCTCTCCATGACCTAGGGCCTTGACATTGTTGGTCCCCCTCTCTTACAGACTCATCGTGAGTATAGACAGGTGTCACCTGCCTGCTGCCCTGCTAGGAATTTTAAAGGATTATTTTATTGTCACAAGCTAGTGGGAAACCAATGGAAACAAAGTAGTGGGCCATCCTAGCCATGGCTTAAGTATTTCAAATGACATGTGTGTTTAGTGATGAGTTAAGAGAGGTCATTCATTAGGTTTAAAAGGTAAAAGGACTTAGGTGCTTCATGGAATAAGACTTAGGATAAAATGGAAAATATTTAAAAGATTCTCGACCCGCTTAACATTTGACTTGATTAAAATAATTCAAATAGGTGGCGACTGGTAAACTAGGCAATAGTGGTCGATAAGTGAATGATTTTGATGACTCAGGTTGTAACTTCAGAAGTTGGGAATGGAATAGCATAAGTCACCAACCAAATAGAATGTTCACAAGGCTTTACAACATTTTAGGGTTTTTTGAAGGGTTTAAGGCATGAGGGATCCCTAGAACATAAGTAAAACAAAACCCTAAGGCATCAAACACCATCTCAAAACCAATGAAAAGCCAAATATGGACCTGAAACCTAGTGAAACAAAAAAAAATTTAGGGGTTCCACTAGTGGCTCTAGTTGGGGACATATGTTCTTCCAAAACAAAGCGAGGTCTTAGAATCTCAAGGTTGAGCAAACCAATATAGAGAAAACTAAAACTAGGAAACCACCCAGACAAGGTAGTCAGACTAGACCAAACCCAAACCAAACCTATTAACAAGAGATTTACATAAAATATAATTATACATGGAAAATAACATACCTTAAGAAAAGTATGGCTTCAAGAATTGTCCGTGTACTAGAAATTCAAGAAGTTCACTAGCTACATTTTGTAAAAAGTAGAAATCTTCACCATGGGTATTTGATATCAGATAAGGACCCAACCACAATGCATCAAATTTTCCATGTTTTCCCTTATCCTCAAATTTGGAATTCCACATTAATACCATGTTTCCTACTTCAAACTTTCTTTGAGATGTTGTCTTGTCATATAGGTTTTTGACCTACAATTGCAACTTTTCATTCCTTTTCTGAGCATCTCTCCTCATCTCATCCACCTTCATCAAGGCATCAATTCTATGTTGTGTATCATCACATACATCCTCATTGTACTCTTCGATAAATTTATACATTTTCACGAGATTGTTCAGGGGTAACCTCACTGCAATGCCATAAACCAAGTCAAATGGAGCATATCCAGTTACCTTCTTGACTATTACCCTATCTTCCCATAAAGCCAACTTCGACTTGGAATCCCAAGCTCTTGTTCTTCTCAATGATCCTTTTAATAATCTTCACCAAGCTTTTATTGCTTGATTTTGCTTGACCATTGCCTTGTGGGTGATATGGTGAAGAATAGGATGCTTGAATCCCATGTTTATTGCAAAAATTTATAAATTCTTCAAACCTGAAGCACATTGCATTGTCTGAAACAATTTTTTCAAGCACTTCAAACCTGGTTAGTATGTTATCCATCAACAAGTCAATGACCACCTTGCTTGTTTCCCTTTTTGTTGGAATTACTTCCACCCATTTAGTAAAATAATTGGTGGAAAAAAGTATCCAAGAATGACCTCCACTAGACTTGTCTGAAATTTCTCCAATGAAATCAATAGCCCACTGTTGAAATGGTGCTTGGACTGAAACATGCCTAAGTGGAAAATTGTCTGAGAATTTGAGCTTCCTAGAGAACCTTTGACATGCATCACATGTTCTCACAAGCTTATGAGCATCCTTGAATACTATTGGCCACCAAAAACCTACCCTTAGGACTTTGTGAGTGGTGGTCTTGGCCATATAATGTCCTCCACACACTCCATTGTAAATCTCAGTCACAAGCTCTAAGGCTTTTGCATTATCAATTCACATTTCAATATGATTCCATCTAGATTTCTCCACCACAATTCACCATTGATGATTACATATTTGATTACCTATAGTTTGAGAGTCCTTTTTTCATTATTTTTTAGCCCCTCAGGGCACTGCATTGTTTATAGATAGTGGACAATGTTTTTATACCAATCACAATCTTGCATATCACAAACATTTGACATATCAAAACAATCCTCCTAATTCATTTGGTTGGCATCCAAATTTGTTTCAGCCATTAGCTTGACTAAGCTTTGGCCCCTTACCAACTTGGTGATTTGGATATCTATGTTGAATTCTTGTATCCTATTTATCCATCTACATCTCCTACCTGTTACTTCTTGTTGGGTGAAGATGCCCTTAATAGCAGCACTGGGGACATATACAATAACAGTAACCTCTACAAGATAGGTTTTGAAATTATTGATAGCTTTGACCAATGCATAGGCTTGTTTTTCAATTAATTCATACTTTAGATCCACAACTTGAAGTGACTTACTAAAAAATGCAATCAGTTGCTCAAAACCTTCTTGATTCTTTTGCAATAAAATTACAACAATAGTGTGGAAAGATGCAAATGAGAAGATTTGCAATGGCTTGGAGAAATTAGGAATCCTTAAGACTTGGGCCTCCTTGATTGCTTTCTTTATATTTTGAAAATCCTTGCTTGGATCTTCACTCCACTCCACCTTTTCAACCTTCTTCAACATCTTTGATATGGGGCAGGTGATTTCTCCAAAGTTTGTGACAAACCTTCTTAGAAAGTTAACCTACCCAAATAATGATTGAATGCCTTTCACATTCTTTGGCTATGTAATTTTGTCAATGGTAGCTACCCTCTTAGGGTCAATTCTCACTCCTTCCTTTGATACAATGTGTCCCAATAACTTTCCTTTAGTGACTCCAAAGGCACACTTCTTTGGGTTAAGTGAGATTACATACTCAAGATCCTTGATGAAGATCTTCTCCAAGTGCATATAGTGATCTTCTTCCTTCTTAGAGTATGCAGTCAAATCATCTTGGTAGATTACCAAGAATAATTCTATAGAATCATAGAATGTTACATCCATAGCCCTCTGAAATGTTACACTTGCATTGGTTAAGCCAAAAGGAATACTCACATAAACATAGGTACCCCGTGGAGTTGTAAATGTAGTCACAGCCATCATTGATAAGAGTTCACAGCTAGTCACCATTTGCAACATGACCTCCATATTAGGTAATAGATAGTTATCTTTCAACGATGACACATTAAGGTTTCTAAAGTCAACACACAACTTGATGTAACCATTCTTCCTCATTGGCACTAGATTAGACACCCAAGATGAATGCTTGATAGTCTTGATTATGCCAACATCCCTTAGCTTTAACAATTATTCCTGCATCTTTGGTGCTAAGGTGGGGTTAATAGACCTTTTCTTTTGTCTAAAAGGCTTTGTATCTGCTTTTAGAGGAATTTCATGCTAAAATAATTCCTCCTTGTATGCCTTTAAATCAATATAAGATTGGGAAAAAACATGCCTATACTTTCTGAACAAATCAATCAGCATTGCTTTTATTTTGGGTTTCATTTTCTTGCGCACATAAACTTTCTCAAGGGCACTCTCAGTCCCTAAGTTTACCTCTTCTAGGTCCTCTAGATGTGTGGAAGATTTCTTAGTGTTGCTCTTGTTTGGGCCATCAAAGACCCATTCTAAAGCCACAAGACCTTTAGGGATCTTGTTGGTCTTCAATTAAATAACTTCATTGCCAAAAATTGTATCCTTCCCATCCACTATCTCAATAAAAACACCAAAATCAATCTCCTATCCTTCATACTAATCTACACATTTCAAAAACCTCATAATATCTTCATCATCATCAAAAACTTGCTGGTTTTGTATGTTGTGAAGGATTGACAGCCTTGTCTATATCTCCACCTTGGAGATACCAACAAAAATTACATCATTAGGCCTAAGTGCAATATTTGTAAGCAAATTTTCCACTCTATTTTGGCCTCTCTCCATCCAATTAATTCCAAAAGCATCAAACTATTATATGGAATCCCAAACGGCATTCCTATACTACTTGAGTCTCTTATTTTTTGATGCAAACTTGGATCTTACCTGGGATATGACCAACTCAGAGTCACCAATCACCTTGAGCTTTTTCATCCCATGTTTTTCTGACAATCTTAACCCTAGTAGCAAAGCCTCATATTCTGCCACATTGTTTGTGCAAACAAATGACAAAGTAAAGGAAAACTTAAATAACTTGCCACTAGGGGAAACCAATATTATCTGTTTAAATAAAGTTTCAAACAGCTTCCTTTGGTTTCCTTTTGTAAATGTTTGTGTGCCGGCCTATGCATCGCCAGGTTTATTCGGTTCTTCGACGGGTTTTGATCTTCCCCTTTGCACATTTCTCACTTCGTAACTTCGGATAGCGGCTCCCCTTTCGGGTCCTGAAATGCTGCGCTGGGCGTCCATGTGTCTCGCCTACAGAAATTTTTGTTTTCTATTGCTTTGTATCCTCTTCGGGTTGCGAAAGCCTTCCACAAAAGCCAGCACTCCTAAGATTGTCAGAGGGGCCCACATCTTGGTACGTGGCAGCATATCGCAGACTTTTCTTATAGAGATAAAATAAGCAGCTGTGGGCTGCCAAGTGCTTCCGTGGCCTTCTTTATTTTTGGCGGGCCCTACCTTCTGCCAGGTGGCGACCTTTCGCAGCCTTTCCAACACAGCAGGGAGCTAAACACAGTGGGCTGCGAAACGCTGCCAAGCGTCTTTCGGACCCGATTCAGGCGGCTCTCTCCCCACTTTAGGAAAGACCTCCCCCCCTTGGACACGTGTCACTTCTTCACACTCTCTCAGCAGCAGTAAGAGGAATTCTCATTCGGGCCGCGACGGGCTGCCACGTGCCTTATACTGATCATCAAAGCAGGCGATCGGCTAGCTGAGCAATATATTGTGCTGCTCGTCTTGCTTTTCTGAAGCGATGGATGGCGCTTGTCGCCTCGAAGCTTGGCTGGGGCCCCTGCCATCATTACAAAGGGTGCGCCTGCACATGAATATCTAGATGTCGTGTTGTAACTCGTTGCCATTGTAACGGCATGGGAAATCTTTTGATTCTGGCATCATTGCAGGGGATTGGGAGATCTTTTCTATTACAGCGTTCCAAAGCAGTGGGAGTTTTCCCCTCCAGCTATATATACTCTCTCCGTCAACGAGAGAGGGGTCCGAAATTCCAAGGGAAAAAAGGTCCAATGATAGATTGATCTAAGATTTTTTAAGAAAAAGGATACTGGTTATAGCAAGAGACACCAGGCCTCTCTTATAGGTTTTATGTGCAAGAAACTTTCAGACTGTGCCAACTATTCGACCTTTCTGTTTTTCATGTATTGATTAAACTATAAACTGTGCTTTTATTGTCTTAAGCATTTCATTTAATAGAACTTCTATATATTGAATGCAAGCTTGCTTATCTAAATCATGTCTAAATGACTCTTCTTGATGGTAAGGATGCATGCGATACTATTTTATGTCAATAAATGAATTGTTTACGCTATACCTTTAAGTCTCTGACGTTTTAGAACGTAATAACACCATTCAGACCCCTAAATCTATGATTTATCGTGCCCATCAGCATATTTTGGCGCATCACCTTAGATTCGACTTTGCTTCATCATATCCGTTTCCTTTTCCCTTTTCAAAAAACTATTATAGAAGAAGTCAGCTTCTTTAAAATCTGGAGGTCACTCAATTTGGGTCAAAGGGGTCCCCCTTGAACTGAGTTTCCCATAAGGCACTGTTACCTCATCATTTTTTGGCATCAACAGTTGGTTCCCTTTTCTTGGCACGCCCAGTGGGACCCGAACTAATGAAATTGTCTTATAGAGGGGTGTATGAGCCATCGGTCTGTAACTAGATCCCAGACTGCAAATAACCCAAGTTTACTATTACCTCCATTAGGGACAGTCCAGGCTGCAAATCAGTTAGTAACCGTTCCATTCTCGCCACCTTTTCCTCTCACCATGTTGCCGGCCGCGAACAGAAACTATGTAGCATGGGATGCTGGAAGTCCGCTGGTAGCTCCGGTGGTGCCTGCTGTTTGGGGCGCTATCCCGGTTTCGGCACTAAAAGCTCTTCCCAAATTTGTCGGGGACAACACAAATACACCGGCAGAACATTTGCAGGATGTAGCAGATGTATGTCTGGTACACGGTATCACAGCGCAGAATGTAGCCCTGAGGCTCCTTGCTGCGTCATTTAAAGGCAAAGCTCTGGATTGGTACCGAACACTGACTCCTAATACCATTCGCACTTGGGATGACCTCGGAGATCCATTCTATGAAAGGTTCTCAAATGACGGAGATCGTTCTTCGTTATATTACCAGTTATCCATCATCAAATGAGCGCCCCAGGAGGCTCTGATGGACTTCAATGCCCGATTTCACTCAAGTTGGCAGATGATTCCTGTAACTATCCGCCCGACTCCAGAACTAGCGTTCATGTTTTATCTGAAGTCCATTAACCCCGACATTTCTATGATGATCAAGTCTTTGGGAGGAGCCACTTTACCAGATGCATATGCCACCGCTATCAAAGCGGAGAATCACTTGATAGATTACGGGAAATTGCCCCCTCGACCTGTTGTGCCGATATTTCCTGAGATATCAAACGCGGCACAAGAGGTTGCGTCGACCAGTGCGCCAGCAACTCCCCAGTCAGCGTACTCATATGCAGCTGCTCCCGAAAACTTGGCTTCCACATCGGGTCCTCCCAAGAATGAAATGGGTGACCTCAAGGAGATGTTGCGAACTATGGCAAACGATATAACAACTCTCAAGCGGAACCAAGCAATGCCTCCATAGCCTGCATATCAAAACTATCAAGGTGGGTGGCCTACCTATCAACAAAATCAATATCAGAATGTGCCTCGCACTAATCCACCCGCAGCGGCTACAAACCAAATGGTTCTGGTGCCTACGCCGCTGGTAGGTGCGTCGCCAAGCTCTAGTAGAGAATTAACCGCGGGACAAAACAATCTTATTGATGACATTAATCCATGGTGCTTCCCTTGCAACGATGCACATATGCCCCAAAATTGTCCGCGTGGCAACTTACAACAAAGGGTAGCAGAGCAACGTAGTCAAGGTATTGCGACAGAGAACGAAGAGTACATATATGCCTCGACAATGGAGAATGCGGTCCTTACCGCACAAATGCAGGGAATGTCCTTAGAGCAAGAGTCTAATATTGTTCCTGATCATGCACTCTTCTCATGGATGGAGGATGAGGAAATGGTGTTTGCAAATGACACGTCCATAGCCGAAACACCGTGGGTACAGTCTGACTATAACACATGCTCAAAGAGGAGATTCACCGGTGAGCCCATTGTTTCACTTTCGGACAACCCGCAATGCAAAGACATTTCCGATCAAATTCCTGGTGCTTCGACCGTCTCTTTGTCTTCTCAACCGCGGAAGGAAATTATTATA
The DNA here is from genome assembly GCA_007258455.2 of Sequoia sempervirens. NCBI lineage: Eukaryota > Viridiplantae > Streptophyta > Pinopsida > Cupressales > Cupressaceae > Sequoia > Sequoia sempervirens. Next base: position 70,737,561 of record VDFB02058242.1, read on the forward strand.
ACAAGAACAAAGGAGCAAAAATCTCTGAGCTCCTCACCTTTTAATGTGGTGGAGCAGTTGAAGAAATCATCCGCTAATGTGTCTTTATGGGACATTTTAGCTATCCCAGAACAGAAAACTATGCTACAAAAGGCGCTTCAACAAGAGATCAACTCAGCACCAACAGAGTCGTCTGCCAATACGGAGGTGGTTTATCAAATGCCACCAGCTAAGGTACTTACAGACAAAGCGAAGGAATCCCATACGCATGGCGGAGGTAGGCCAAAACCTCAACCCTTTTTCTTGACCCTCATTGTAGGGGATAAGCTATTACACAACGCTATGATTGATTCTAGCCTTAGTACGACGGTTATGCCGAAACTGATAGCCGAAGCCCTGGGACTCAACTACCAGCCTATGAAGAAGGGGGTGATGCAGCTGGATGGAAATAAAGTTGATACTGTGGGTGTCATCAAAGCGCTTCCATTAACACTATTTGCCTGCCCAAGTATCACGGTCCCGCAAGATACAGTGATCATAGATGTTCCTCCTATGTTCGGTCTCTGTCTATCCCGAGAATTTACTTCAAAGGTGGGTGGATATTTATCTTTAGATTGGTCACATCTAATACTTAGGACCAAGCATGGTGCAAAAATGAAGATAGAATCAGAGGCTCTACACTCTGAACACGTGGCAGATGAGGCCCTGATTAATTTTGAGGCCGCACATACCTCCATCACCAAGCAGGACATGTTCAATGTCGAACTGCTAGAGGAGGAGAGGGTGAGTGGAGATAAAAATGATGAGGAAGATGCTCTGTTGAGTGCACACATGAATAATGATCCTTTCGGGAATTATCATGCTACTGGATTAGGCACATATGTAATTTATGATGAAGACCAAGTTCTTCCGAAGGTCGCCAAAGAATCCTACGATGACCAAGCAAATGAGCTGTGGACATTGTATTTTGACGGAGCAAGGAGCAAAGTTGGAGCTGGAGCAGGGATATGTCTAATATCCCCACAAAATGAAAAGTTGTTGAGGTCTTTCCGATTCCAATTTGCCTGTTCAAATAACGAGGCTGAATATGAAGGGTTAGTCCAAGGCCTAAGCCTAGCAGAACGAATGGGTATCAAGCAATTGATTGTGTTCGGAGATTCAGAACTGGTAGTTAATCAGGTCCGAGGAATCTCAGCAGCAAAGAATATCCGCATGAGATCCTATCAACATCGAATCTGGGACCTTGTAGAAAGTTTTGAAGCTTTCAACATCCTAACCGTCCCCCGAACGCAGAATGGCGATGCAGATCGCATGGCGGTGATCGGTGCCCAGTTTGATCCTGTTTCTGACTTGCTTCGGAACAAATATTCAGTGCGAGTGCTTGTTCAACCAGCAATCCCCGACAATGATCAAAGTTGGCAGGTTTTTTAGAGCGATGAACACATCACCTCGTTTATTCAGCACTCAGGGAAATTTGCTGATCATCTTCAACCAAAGATCGCCAAGGCCTACGAAGGACAAATTATGCAGCTCAAGTCAAATAAACTTCCGAGAGGGTTAGTTACTCTCGAAAAAAAATTTGATTGTAATGACACCCGAAATGATAAGCGGAAGTTCGTGGCAGACAAAAGTGATTATGAAAACCTTCGGGTTTCCGATGACAGGAACCTTTGGGTTGGAAAAGATGTCTCACAGTAAGATAGAGAAAGGCTTATCAGTTTCTATGAAAAATATGGAGTAGTGGCCTGGTCCTACGATGATCTGGAAAGTTACGATCCTGGCATCATTCAACATACTATTGAGCTAACAGAAGGTGCGAAACCAATCCGACAGAAACAGCGGCCGATCAACCCTAAAGTTGAGGCCTTGATGGCACAATAGCTAACCAAGCTCATTGAGTCACGTATTGTCTTCCCAATCAAACACAGTACTTGGGTATCAAATCTGGTACCAGTTCGAAAGAAGAATGGTGATATCCGCTTATGCGTGGATTTTTGAGACCTAAACAGAGCATCTCTGAAAGACCACTATCCATTGCCTTCTATGGAATCGATCCTCCAGACTGTCGCAGGATCAGAAATGTTCTCTCTGCTAGACGGCTTCTCTGTCTATAACCAGATCGAGTAAAAGAAGAAGATCAGCACAATACTACATTCACCACCAAGTGGGGAACATTTGCATATGCTAAAATGCCTTTTGGTTTATCTAATGCAGGGGCAACTTTCCAGAGGGCTATGGACGTCGCATTTAGCGAACTGATCAATAAGTTTATCCTAATCTATTTGGATGACCTTACTGTGTTCTCTAAATCTAAAGATGATCATTTCGATCATTTGGAATTGGTTTTTCAAAAGTGCCAGGAGTTCGGGGTTTCCCTAAATCCAAAGAAATGTGTATTTGGAGTACCTCAAGGTAAGCTGTTAGGACATATTGTGTCTAAGGAAGGTATTTCAATTGACCCCGAAAGAGTGAGGGCTATCAAGGAGCTTCCTCTTCTGGTAAATAAGAAAGGCATCCAGTCTTTCCTTAGCAAGGTGAATTTCGTCAGTAAATTTATTTCTGATTTTGCGGGAATGATTAGGCCGATCACCCTAATGCTGAAAAATGATCAAATTTTTAAGTGGACAACAGAAGCTCGGGAGGCTTTTGAAAAGGTCAACTAAGCCATTCCACAGCCCCGGTGTTAATTAATCCCGATCAGTACAAAGATTTTATAATGTATGCCTTTAGTAGCAAGTCCAGTATCGCTACTATTCTGACTCAAAAGGATAGTGAAGGAAAGGGAGAACATCCAGTGGCGTTCTATTCCCGAACGCTAAAGGAATATGAGGTGAATTATAACTTCATCGAAAGATAGGCCTTTGCAATAGTAAAAGGACTTAAAAAGTTTCGTCATCTAATCTCCTGCAACAAAGTTCTGGTATATGTCGCACATTCTAGTGTGCGGGAATACATCATGGAGGGAGAGATCACAGAAAAAAGAGCTAATTAGATTACCAAGATCCTAGAGTATGACATCGAAGTCAGGCCTACCAAGACTGTCAAAGGGAGAGGGTTGTGTGAGTATATGGCACAGGACGAGGAGGTACCTGCCAAAGAGGAACAATCAGAACCCGTCCTGATAAATAGATCTGGATTGGATGACGATTGGCTGACAAATAGAATAAACTTCATGCAAACCGGAAGGTATCCGCCAGGTCTCTCTTCCCAAAAAAGGAGGTATTACCAGCTACAGAATTGTGGATATACGTTGATAGAAGGAATTCTTTTCAAAAGAAATTTCAATGGTGTGCTCCTGCGATGTGTTACTTCAGGGGAGGCGCATAAGATTCTCGACGCTTTTCACAATAGCGACGAAGGTGGGCATTTCTCCACTAAAACTACTGCCATCAAGGTCCTGCGAGCTAGATATTACTGACCTAGACTCTTCAATGATTCCTACTCTCTGGTAAGGGCTTGTAAAAAATGTCAGTTCTTCTCTGACAGAAGGAAGAACTCAGCGATGCCCCTCAAACCTATCGTGGCGGATGAACCATTTGCGCAATGGGGTCTGGATTTCATCGGAATGATCAACCCAGTTTCTAGTGCCGGACATAGGTGGATATTAACAGCTACAGACTACTTTACAAGGTGGGCAGAAGCTGTTCCCCTTAAGGAGGCAACAGAAACAGAGATTGTAGATTTCCTCGAAACACTAGTGACAAGGTTCGGCCCTCCGAAGACAATTATTTCAGACAATGCCAGAGCATTTGTAGGTACAAAGGTATGTCACTTTGCATTAAAAAATGGCATATTCCTTAAAACATCATCAAACTATTATCCACAGGGAAATAGTTTCCAATGAAATGCATGTAAATAAAAGCTCGTCCACTTAAAAGGTCGTACCGTAACACCGCAGAGGGAATAGCATAAAAAAATCCCCAGCTACGCCTTCGGCCAACCGCATAACTCCTAAGCAAGTCCTCAATAATTCGCCCTATGAGCTGGTATATGGGAAGGCGGCACTGTTACCTATCTCTATGGAGATTCCAGCGATATAGTTGTTGAAATCTCTTGAGATAGAACAAAATGATGCCATGGAGGTTCTGGGCCATTTAACCATCGAAAGTACAAGAAAAAAGGGAGTAAACTCCCTTAATAGCAAATGACAAACCCACAACGTGGTCAAAGGATGTGTTGACAAGAAGGCTTCGACCAAGGCCTAAAAAATGGAGACTTAGTGCTAAAATATGACAAGGCTGCAAAGCCAGGTCAACACGGTAAGTTTGACAACCTATGGGAGGGACCCTTCAAAATCATTCGGTGCATGCAACACAATGCTTTTGAGCTGGAAATATGGAACAAGAGCCGCTAGGAATCCCGGTTAATGGGATTCACCTTAAATTGTTCCATTAAGCATTAAGCCCTACCTTGTACAGTTGTAAATAACGCTTTTATTTTCCTTTCGTGTTTTTGGCCTGTTATTTTGCTAAATCGGCAGTCTTTCTACGTGTTTGCTCATCAAAGGTGGCGGATAAAACACCAAGGATGATTTACACAAAATGCACTCATACATGGAGAAAAACATACAAGATTTGCAAACCCAGAAAATTGAACACAGATGCAAAAAGGAGCATAGTTTTCTTTAAAAAAGAGACGTATATATTTATATATATGTTCCTGAATTACAAAATGGCATGGATGCTGATTTTCAAAATATACAAGTATTAGAGTATATATATATATGATGGCCTTTTATCAGGCTTATCTGGAACAAGTGAGTTACATCATCAGGCAGTAAGGCAAGGGGGTCATCTATCCGCAGGAATGGCTGGCAGCAATCGACGTATTTACCGTAGCGTCCGCTTCTTCCTCATCCACGAGCTCCTCGACAGCACTGGCAGCATCATTCAACACAACCGTCGTCGGTGGTGGATACACCAGGTCCCTAAAGTCAGTATACCATTCTACATTGTAGAAGGGTATCACATTGTAGCTCCTAAACAGGAAGTGTAGGGCTTGAGTAACCCTTTGCTCGTGCTGGCCACGGGTTTGCAGGCGGAATCCGCTCAGGAATGGCAGCCAAATGACAACAACTCCTTCTTCGATAAAGCGACGCAGGTCGCTGGCTGTTGGCAGGCTTATCCCAAATGCAACATGTGTAACAACCTCGTCGAGCCCATTCAGGTACTTCTTCGGGAAGATTTCTTTGACCAGCTTCAAGATAAGTGGCCAGGGAACACAAATGTCCAGCATGGATGCTACAAAGTGCTAGCACATGTCGGTGTTCACCCGATATTTATCTTCATATTCAACACAGTCCTTGCCTAGAACCCACTTAATGGCTACTAGAACCAGCGAGTGCTTGTTCTTCGTCATTCTTTTGAGCCTTTTAGTGGAGATCTCACCTACAAATGCCGTCTGTGATTTGAACGAGGTTAGGCAAATAGGGGTATCCATCTCTCCTAACACTATCCCTAAGTCTGCTAAGTAATGCCAAAATCTGCTCACCACCTAAGCTATGAAAATACTTGCTTAGTAGTCTTCTACTGGCCTATCACTTCTTAAACGCTGAGTATGTCTGCTTACTATCTACTGGGCTATTTATATAAAAGTTGACAGAACATATGCCAATCTGCCTGTAAGAAACATGATGTATACTGGCTACAATCTCGAAGGCCGATTCTACGTTTGCTCACATTTTTGGTCGATACATGCACGATAGCATGGCTCAAGGCGTGCTTAATTAAATGAAGTTAATTAATTAAGCTTTAAAAATGTGGCATTTGTTGGTGAAGGGACGTATGGACGTATGCTAGGTGTCAAATCTCAAATGCATCCCAGAGCCCAAGGCGATACTCGTATCTCTTCAGGCCGTGATCGTTTGCTTGGCGTAATCATTCCGGCCATGATATTAATTACCGGTACATGTTAACGCAAGAGGAGAATGCCAGTTGCAAGCTCAATTTCCAAGGAGATCAGGGCGTATCACACGATCACCCCAATATGATGATGAAATCCGGCCGCCTCAGAATAGCAATCAATTCATCTAGCACGAGTTGCCAGATCACCGGTACATGCCGAATTAAATGCAAAAGGCTTGCTTTCGCCTACCACCTTAGGAAGTTGCTATTATTGCATGAAACAACTTAGTATTTCAAAGTCTTTTTTGCAATGCATGGAAGGTGCAGAGTGTTTTCTGTCTGTGTATCCAATGCAAGCGTATTCGCAGGCCAGGAAGCTTACAAGTTCTGCAGCGAAAAGAAAAATGTCAGAATCTTCAGCTCAACCGGTGCAGGAGGAGATTAGCTAGGAACTGTATACGGCCATTCGTTCTTCGGATGAGGTATATGTGTACGATGATGTAGCATATGCCACTCTTGGTATACCCATGAAGACGAGAAGAGCCAACACAGAGGAGCTGGAAAAACCCAAGGAATGGAGTAGCCCGAAAAAGGTTAGAGAAAAGTGGGTTAATATCTACGACCCGAAGCTTGCCAAGAACCCTAAATCTCTTAGGGAGGCGACTTGTGCAAGGTTATCGGCACCAAGGGCAAACCAAGTCACGGCAAGTAGAGTCCGGCTTAGCGGCCTTCCACAATATATGATCCCGTTGGTGCACTATTGCCCAGAGGTGGTCGACGCGGCTTTTCAGCGCTATAATCCACATACCCATTGCATTGAAGGTCGCAATTTAAGGGTTCAGATCAGCCTAGAAGCCATCTGGTATATGTTATGTATCCCTGACCCAAGTAGAAGAAAGGAGAATATCGAGCATTTCCTCCCAAGCAAAGGGAAAAAAATATGGAAAATGATGAAAACCAGCTCTGATTTGTTGTTAGAAGACACTAATAAGAAAGGTGTTGCGTCCGCTAAGGCACCAAGTATTCCATTATCGCGTGGTTCATTCCATGATGACCTCCAGGACCCCATATCCATGCTGGCATTTGTTTGCGGCCGAGATTCCGATGAGAAGATCGAGGCTTTTCAGCTGGGTCCTGCAATGCAGTTTTGCAAGCAGCATGAGCTTTTTTGGTATGATTTTGTTCAGTTCATGGTTGAAGAAATAATATAGCAAATAGAGAATTATCAAGCGAAAAAGAAATTTAGATTTCTTTCCTACCTGGTCCACATGTTCCTGCATCAGAATCCAGATTTCTTCGCCCGATTCCTTCCGCTATCAATTTTTGATGAGCAGAACAAAAGAAAGCCGGTGTCTACATGGACACCTTTTCTTTCCGCATCATATGACTATTATGCCTTCGAAGACTATTTCATAGCCCCAGTTTTGAATGATTTGATTGAAGAAGGTAATATCGTTCGGCTTAACACTGAGCAGACTGGATTTCTGCAAAGCTACACCCCTGCCTGTGACTGGTTCTTAGGCAAGGATTTCCCAATCTTTTAAATGCGGGGTTTTATTGGTAAGCCTTTTTTGCTCCCGGCTTGCGTCACCAATAGAGTGCTTGTGCTGGAGGTTTTTCGACAGGTGTGTATCATCGATTTCATGTTCTATAGCTGCGAAAGTGTCAAGAGGAAGGGATTCTTCACTTGCCCAAAGAGTTTCAAGTCGGTAACACTGGTTAAAAAACAAGCACACAAGTTGCTAGGGGAGAAGCTGGCATAGCTAGGGTTGGTACTGGTAAATAATAAATGGGATTACAACCCTTTCAACGACCTGCCAGAGCCACATATGAAGGTTACCCATGTTCCCCGACCATACTGGGAGAAGCGGCGTAATAAGCGGACTGATAAAGACGAAGATTTTGTTGAATTAGCACAAATCCCTACGCTAGACACTAGGGGCCCATGGCACAAATTTTACTTTCCAGTGGCTGTGGCTAGGGACAACCTTCTGATAGAGCGCACCATGTATAACAAGTTGAAGGTGGGCGAGGAATGGAGTGATGAAAAAATAAAGACTTTCTGAAAATATCGCCAAGAAATAGTGTAGTTGAAGGCTCCTTATAATTAGGTAAATGACGACCAGGAATTTGAAAGATGGTGGGATGAAGGTCATCCCAGCCCGATCTCTAGTGCTGACAAGAGCGAAGAAGCGGAGGGATCTGAGGAGCAGGAAGAAGAAACGGCGGTATCATCCTCTTCTGCGCAAGGAGGCAATGTCTCTGAGCATGCCGCCTATGTGGGCACTAATGTGCACTTTAATATATCAAGAGGCTTGCTTACACGCACATGGGCTGCTAAACTAGTTAGGCTAACACCCTAAGGTGAGGCAAAATGCAGGGTTGAGTGAGTAATACGCGTGAAAGACAACGCCGCGAAGAGATGTTATCGAGCGGTTTCACGCCAGACCGCAGGAATGTGCCCGTTGCTAGTCAAATGCTAGAGAGTTTCGCGGGTGAGTCCGCAATGAGCGATCCACCAGACCACAGCCGACCAGTCCATGGTACATTCGCTCCTTCCTCTTGCATCTCAATCTTCATTGTCACTCCTCCCGTCGACCCACTCTTTAAAGTTGAGTCAGAGGCCTCCACCCTTGGTCCGGCTTATTATTTGGATTTGCCTGAGTATTGAATTTAACCATTTTATAATTACTCCTTGAGCATGCTTCATGCCTGGCGCGCTCGGAGACTTTCCTCACCTGCGCTTTTTGGAAGAATGTTTACACAATAGGCCCTCACTCTTTTCCGGCATGCTCAGCGATGCTGTTTCCCTTGCAACAAGCGATACCCGGAGTCAGCAGCTATTCTCCCCGGACTGATAAGGCCGCTTCACGGTGAATCTCTGAATTCAGCCCGCGGAAATATCTGGCAGATGATGGCTCGGAGCCAAGCTATGGAGCGTCACCCTTTGCTTTTTCTCCTAAGCGGTCACTCTCCAAAAGAAGTAGATGCGTGCGCCTATAAAAATTACCTACCCCTATGCTCTGCCCTCAGGTGTCCCTTTCGCAGGTGGGTTGGTTTCATCACCAGCTGAGTTCATAGCACAGATAGATTGTGGAAAGGAAGCGCGTGCAAATAGAATGAGGCGACGCAAGGCGAAGGATGACAATGCCCCCGCCGAACCGAGAGTACAGGCTTTGTATGATGAGGCCCGGCAAGAATTAAAATTTGCAACTATGTACCCAAGGATAAACAAGCCTCAGGGAGAAATGCAACCCGAGGACTATGAAATCTATGCTGTCGGGCTTGACATGAAGGTAGCCCGGCCGCAAGATAAAGTCGAAATCATGGAGGAGACACAACGGGTGGTCACTTCCGACTTCCTAAAAATCGGTCGCCAGTTAAAGAAGAAGGACGAGCAGCTTAGGGCAGCCAAGGAAAGGGTGAGCTTTCTAGAGGCAAAAGAAAAATCCTTAGAAGCAGATATCGCCCGAATGACTGAGAGGGTGCTAACAGCAGAAAATGAGAGAAACAGACTTCAGGATGAAATTGCGAAGACCCAGGTTCCTGACCCTGGCCTAGTAAAAGAATTGCAGAGTCAAAACCTAGCAGCGCAGCAGAACCTGCGGTCGATGGAGGAGGAGTTTGAACGCTTCCGCCTTGAATACAGTCAGAAGATGGCAGAAAAGGGTGAGGAGTTGGAGCGCCTACAAGAGCAGTATCAGCAAAGGGTACGGGAGAAAGAGGTCGAGTTCAAAAGCCTGAAGATTAAGCTAGAAGAGGAGCTCCGAGAGATGAAGACTAAGCTAGAAGAAGAGCTCCGAGAGAAAAAGGCTTCTCTGGAAGAGCAATCGGCTAACCACTCGCGAGCTGAAAAAACTTGGAATAAAGAAATGAACAGCTATGCGGAGCAGTTGGCGTCCGAGAAAAAGAAGAAGGCTGAATTAGCTGCCCTTATTTTAAGGGAGACAAAAATTTCTTCGCTTAAAGCCTCTGGGTTACCTACCCTTGTCCAACCTGATGTCATTCCGCTAGTTAGACAATTATACATTTCTCACTAGGAGAAGGTCAAGACCTTCTGTCTAACTCTGCAGCCTACTCTCCGATTCATAGACAAGGCATCAAGACTCAATCAAGAGGCCCATGACACAATGGAGCAGTTCCCGTCTTTCATCCTAGAAAAAGTTCCTGAGGCAAGGGACTTGCTAAATAAGCTATACTCTGTCACAGATGAAATTCTTGCTGAGGCGGGCATCGAAGATCGGGACATTGCTGCTCAAGTTGCCAATAAATTCATCCATTGTCATTCCGCTTTCCAGTGCACTAAGGCAGCGACAAATTTTCTGAGCAAGGCTCTTGACAACATACTGAGAGGTTTCTTTGAGTTAGGCAAGCTGGGATTTCCATTCCCCTTTCTTGAGGATGGCTCCATTGCCACAACTGCACAGATCGCGGAGGTTATTGAGCAAAAGGAGAACGACCCAGAGGCATTTAAGGAATTCGACAGCTTCCTAATGGTGGCCAACATTGAGGCAATCATTCATCCACTCTCTCAGCTGCTTTTCCATATCCAAGCAGGGGCCGGCCTACCTGAGGTGTTGCCTCACAAAGAAGCTATTGATCTTCGCAGGGCACAAGATAATTTGCGCAGCATGGCAAAGCCGTCCGAAAGTGAATGGTCGCCTTTGCAGGCTGCACTTTCCAAACTCTGATACCATTCGCCCTATGGATGAAGGCTCTGGTCTACAGAACCAGAGAGTTTTTGGGTTCTCCATTCCTTATCTGAAACGCCCCTGATAAGTCGCCAAAAGCTATTTAAATAAAGTTTCAAACAGCTCCCTTCAGTTTCCTTTTGTAAATGTTCGTGTGCCGGCCTATGCATCGCTAGGTTTATTCGGTTCTCCGACGGGTTTTGATCTTCCCCTTTGCACATTTCTCACTTCGCAACTTCAGATAGCGGCTCCCCTTTCGGGTCCCGAAATGCTGCGCTGGGCTTCCATGTGTCTCACCTATGGAAATTTTTGTTTTCTGTTGCTTTGTATCCTCTTCGGGTTGCGAAAGCCTTCCACAAAAACTAGCACTCTTAAGATTGTCAGAGGGGCCCACATCTTGGTACGTGGCGACATATCATAGACTTTTCTTATAGAGATAAAATAAGTAGCTGCGGGCTGTGAAATGCTTTCGTGGCCTTTTTTATTTTTGGTGGGCCCTACCTTCTGCCAGGTGGCGACCTTTCACAGCCTTTCCAACACAACAGGGAGCTAAACACAGTGGGCTGCAAAACGCTGCCAAGCATCTTTCAAACCCGGTTCAGGTGGCTCTCTCCCCACTTTAGGAAAGACCTAGCCCCCTTGGACACATGTCACTTCTTCGTAGTCTCTCAGCAGCAGTAAGAGGAATTCTCATTCGGGCCGCGACGGGCTGCCACGTGCCTTATACTGATCATCGAAGCAGGCGATTGGCTAGCTGAGCAATATATTGTTATCAAGTGCTGCTAGTCTTGCTTTTTTGAAGCAGTGGATGGCGCTTGTCACCTCGAAGCTTGGCTGGGGCCTCTGCCATCATTACAAAGGGCGGGCCTGCACATGAATATCCAGATGCCGCGTTGTAACTCATTGCCATTATAATGGCATGGGAAATCTTTTGATTCTGGCATCATTGCAGGGGATTGGAGATCTTTTCTGTTACAGCGTTCCAAAGCGGTGGGAGTTTTCCTCTCTAGCTATATATACTCTCTCCGTCAACGAGAGAGGGGTCCGAAATTCCAAGGGAAAAAAGGTCCAACGATAGATTGATCCAAGAGTTTTTAAGAAAAATGATACTGGTTATAGCAAGAGACACCAGGCCTCTCTTATATGTTTTATGTGCAAGAAACTTTCAGACTGTGCCAACTGTTCGGCCTTTCTGTTTTTCATGTATTGATTAAACTATAAACTGTGCTTTTATTGTCTTAAGCATTTCATTTAACAGAACTTCTATATATTGAATGCAAGCTTGCTTATCTAAATCATGTCTAAATGACTCTTCTTGATGGTAAGGATGCATGCGATACTATTTTATGTCAATAAATGAATTGTTTACGCTATACCTTTAAGTCTCTGACGTTTTAGAACGTAATAACACCATTCAGGCCCCTAAATCTATGATTTATCGTGCCCATCAGCATATTTTGGCGCATCGCCTTAGATTAGACTTTGCTTCATCATATCCGTTTCCTTTTCCCTTTTCAAAAACCATTATAGAAGAAGCCGGCTTCTTTAAAATCCGGAGGTCACTCAGTTTGGCGCAAAGGGGTCCCCCTTGAACTGAGTTTCCCATAAGGCACTGCTTATTACCTGCCATTTTTGTCAAAAACCTTGACAGAAAATATACTACTACGTTAGCCTTACCAAGCTTGTCCACTATTGTGATATCAAAATCTTGGAGAAGTAGTAGCCATCTGACTAGTCTACCCCCTACTACATGATTTTTCATTAAATATTTGATAGTCGTATTGTCTATGTGGACAAAAATTGCATAACTAGTAATGTAATGCCTAAATTTATTAATGGCATACACTATTGCTAGCATCTCCTTTTTTGTAACGGTCTAATTTAGCTTTGCTTGCTACAAATTCTTGCTAGTGTAGTAAATAGCATATTCTTTATTACCTTCTTTCTGATCCAAAACTAATTCAATAGAAAAATCTGAAGCATTAGTGTTTATATGGAAGGGTAAGGTCCAATTTGTCCCTCTCAAAATAGGTGCTTGTGTTAAAGTTGCCTTCAGTTCTTCAAAGGAATGTTGGCACTCTGATGTCCAATCAAATTCTATGTCTTTAGTCAGCATAATAGACAATGGTGCAAAAATCTTATTGAAGTTCTGAACGAACCTCCTATAATATCTTGCATGGCCTAGGAAGCTTCTAGAATATTTATGCCTTTGTGGAATAGGTAATGTGGATATGATCTCTATCTTATGTGGATCAATTTGGATCCCTGCATTGGATATGAAATTCCCTTAAATAATTCCCCGAGTCATCATCATAAATCACTTTTCATTACTTAGTGACAAGTTGTGTTCTTTACATCTTTTCAAAACCTTTTCTAGATTAGTAAGGGCTTCTTTATAAGTTTCTCCATATGTGGTGAAGTCATCCATATATATCTCCATAGAGTCATGAGCATAATTAGAGAAGATGCTAAGCACTACCCTTTGAAAAGTAGTTGGAGCATTGCACAACCCAAAGGGTAGGACATAATAGGCATAAGTACCCCAAGGACATGTGAATGTTTTTTTTTCCTAGTCCTCTAGAGCAATCTCTATTTGATTGTAGCCACTAAATCCATCTAGGAATGAAAATTACTTTTTTCCTACTAAAGAGTCAAGCAATTAATCTATAAAGGGTAATGGAAATTGGTCCTTCCTAATGGTTGTGTTAAGCTCCCTATAATCTACACATACCCTCCATTTTCCATCTTTCTTGAGAACAATGACTAAAGGTGATACCCATTCACTGTCAGATATAGGATAAATGAAGCCTGCATCAAGGATTTTTTGAAGTTCATCTTTAACTATTTCTCTCAAGGTAGGGTTCATTCATCTTTGAGACTATGTAATGGGCCTATAACCATCATTTATATAGATCCTATGCATACATAAGTTAGGATCTATACCCTTCATATCATGGTAGTCCCATGCAAAGGCTGTTGTAGGTGCATGTGCCTGCAACACTATGTTCAGGGAATTATGTTGCTCTAGAATTAATGCATTGTTTATGTTCAACATTTTTCCTGACATGATTTCTAGTGTTTTTAATTATTCTTGCACAGATGATAGGTCAAGGCTAGGAATGGAAGATCTAAGATATTTTTTCTGAGGATTTGGAAGGTATAATGCTCTACAAAGGATCTTGTTGGCATGAGAGACAGTCCTATTGTTGCAGGCTCCTACCACAATCATTCTATATTATATGAGAATTTAGATCATTTTCATCCTAATCATCCAATAAATGGTTGTGTTCTATTTTCATCATATTCTATAGGAAATAGTGGTCTTCCTCATCCAAAGTAGGCGAAATGGTTTGCTCAAGATCAACATAAGATTGGGATGGAGGATAGAGTACCAATTTATTGCTCACAATTCCATTTGATATTATCATATTTCCAAGCCTACAACCTATGAATGCACCAGTTATAGCTAACCATGGTCTGCCTAGAATGAGTGAATATCCTACAAGGTTGTCCTTTGGTTTTAATACTATAAAGTCTATAGGATACTCCCAAGAATCTAATGCAATAACTAAATCCTCAATGATTCCTTCAGGATTGACTATTGACCTATCAACCAACTATAAAATAGCTGGTGTAGGTCTAAGGTTGGCTAATTGAAGTAATTGCACTATCTCTTTAGTCAAGACATTTATTGTTTCCCCTAAGTCTTTCAAAGTGTTCTTGATAAGGGTCCCATTAATCTTAAAATCCACTATTGTACTACCAAGGTCTGTGTATTTAGGGATAGTTATATTCCCTAGCATGATATCAACAAGGTTCCATAGGACATGAACTGTATGAGGGTCCTTCCTTTTTCTCCCTAGTTTCTTAAGACATAGGTCTCTAACTACCTTGGTATAGATTGGATTGTCCTTAATAGATTGGATGAGTAGGATCTTGATATTAACATCCTTGAGTTTACCTAGTAGGTCTGTCTCAGCTTGGGTATGATTTTTTTTAATAGCTAAGCGTTCAGGGAAAGGAGGCTCTAGATCTGAGGTGGTCTGGTGTACCTGATTTGACTTAGGCTCTAGAGGCGATTTTTCTGAAACTTCGGTTGTAGGTTCCTCATCCCCCATCTGAGTGATTTGGTGGGATGAATGCCTAGCTAATTGTTTCCCTAACTTGAGGTGGACATCACTCACCTCTATCCCATAGGTGGGGTATTGCATAGCCTCATTAGTATATGTCTATTGAGCAGGCTTGTTGTTAGGGTTAGGTGCAGGTAACTATGTTTCTCTTGTTGGATGAGATGTTGGATTGAATGGATTAGGCATAATGGCTTGTTATTGTAGTTGAGGAGGGAGTAAAGGCTACTGGTGATTCACGTTTTGTTGCTGCCACTGCTAACCTTTTCACCATTGTGGCTACCATTAGTTTTGTTGTGCTGAACATTGAGGATTATAATTGGAACCTTGAATTTATTTTTGTGGCCAAGTATTTAGTTGTTGTTGGTTCTAATTTTGCTAAGGTTTTTGCCATTGTTGAGGTTTTTTCCATTGATTTTGGTTGCTTGGCTAGGAATAGGAATTTCAAGTAGAAAAAAATTGATTTCCAATTAGAAAAGATGAATTGAACTTAAGAGGGTCGTGTGGCATACCTTGTATTTTTTTCCATGGACTTCTTTGAGCTATGTAAAATAATTTTCCATCCTCTCCTTCAAATGGTTAAAAATCAAGTTTTTTTGTTTTGTCTTGTTGAATACTAGCCACCCTCTTGCATTTATAGTGTTCTTTCCTTTTTCTATAATTGTGATAGTAATCAGTGAGAATTGCTTCAGTCTCTTCTTACTTCTTTATATGGAGAGTTTCCAACTGATTTGCTAGGTGACTGATAATGTCCTCCTTCATGTTGGACAACAAATTATTTAACTCTATCTTTGAAACCCCACTAGATGATTTTCCAATGGTGGATGTCCTTTCTCCTCTTGGCTTCTTAGTGAAGGTTCTAGACTATTTTTTGTAGGCCCTACAAACTTCTTCAAATGGTAGTTGAGAAACATCCCCTTGCCCAATAAGATTGAGGGCATCCATACAGTCCTCATTGAATCCCCTCAAAAATACTAACTTGAGGGATTCTTCAAATAGCTTGTTTTATGGGGTTTTCTTCAAAGAGAATTGAAATCTCTCCACAGAGTCCTCTAATGGATCATCCTCCTTCTGTGAAATTCTAAAAATATCATCTCTCCTCCTATCAAGTCCTCTACAATAGTCTTGGTATTTTTCCAAGAACAACATTTTCATGGTATCCCAATCTGGAATAACATCCTTGCCTAATCCCATAAACCATCTCAGGGTAGCATCTTTTAGAGTGGCAGGGAAGAGCTTGAGCCTATGAGCATCAAAGGTATAGTAATAGCTCTTTCATAAGACATCAAACTCAAACAAAAATGTGTCTAGATCTTTAGTCACCAAACCATAAAAGATTGGCAATGTTGAAGGAGGGATATTCTTTAGCATAGTAGCCCTTTCTTAGTTGGTGATTGAAAACTCAAAGGTCGCATGTTCTGGTGGATCATCCCCTGCATCACCCATGGTTCGGTATGCCCCCTTTATGGGTGTAGTAGATATTGGTGAAATGGAAGATCCTTCTTTAGTATTACCCTCACTCTTATTATTGTAATCACTAATAAATTTTCCATCTTGTTGGCTTGTAGAGGGGAGGAAACATCCCAATGTGTCTATTTTCCTCCACATACAATAGATAAATTTTTTATAGCAATGGGTCATGCATAATGTTAGTAGAAATTTTTGGTATTTGATAATATTAAACCTAATAGTCCTAATGTTGAAAACAAAGTGTAAACTTATAAAATCTTGGAAAAATGAATCTATGAAGGTAGCACCATCCCCGAAAATGACACCAAAAATGTAGAGTCTAAACTAGTGTCTTGTAAACTTGGTGGAAATAACACAATTTAGAGGAATGACCTAGCTACACAGTCCACTCAACATTGCAAAGACTTCATTAAATTGTCAACCAAGGCTTGTAAACTTGTGATGGCACTGACACTATATGTGCTTTCAAAGAAATGATATTACCTAGGTCATCCTATTAATGGTATTCTATTTGTTGGAAAATCACAGAAACACATAACAGTAAAATAAGTAAACTGGCACTAACGGCGATAGATACCTACAACATAATCTGTAGCTGAACTACTATTGACAAATAATTACTGAAACTACCTCAAAACTGTTAATTGAACCTAATATATTCTTCAGATTAATACAATTAAGTAGAATGCATTCATGCACATTAATAATCATTATTGATAATCATAATATGTGAATCTATTTTTACTTACATGTAATTTATGAAGTAATGACTAGGAGAAATAACTACCAAACAGATTTAAAACAACTATAAATGTAGTGAAGAATAGTTACCTTGAGTTTCTTGGTCAGGTGGTTGTCTTCACTTAAAGTAAAACCAAATCTAAATATTTAGATTTCACACAACCATATCAATTTAAACTTCATTCATTATGAATTCGAAGAGATCACATAAAATCTTGCTCAAAGATTGTATTCAAGAAAACCATTTCTAAACTATCAACATGTTTATAGATTACAACTAAAAACTAATAAGTAATTAATAACAAATCCACCATTGTGAGATTAATCAACTAACTCTACTAAAAACTCAACCACTAGCTATACATAGGCACGGGGGAGTTTATTCTAAACACAAATTTAAACTAAAATCATTAACTAAAACTCCCTAGATATCAAAGTGTGTAATTAAGATTGAGTTATTCAAACTGCAACTAGAAAGAAACAAGAGTTCAAATAGGATTAAAACTTTGTAAAACAGATCTGCAACATGGAACACATAATCAGTTATCCAGAATCCTATCAATAAAATAATTATTCTTCTTTAGCACCTTATGAACTATCATAACGATGCATGACTAACTCCATTAGGTGTCTCCATATGGTAGTTATTACACTCAGCTTGCTCTGGTACTTCCCCTATTTCGTTGTCCAAGATCTCCTTTGGCTGCGGGATGCAACTTCCAGTTGTTGCGGGCTACAGTGTCTTCTTGGATTGTATGAGGTTAATCCACAAAATACATACACAAAGCTAACTACCATGATTAAACACAAAATTCTAATCACATTCTATACATATCCACATATAAATCATGCAATGGTACTATATCATAACTACATTTCCATTACTCTAATTTAGGTCCAAGGTTGTATAATAAGCATAAAAAGATAGCATAGCATAGGAATATGTCTAAAAGGATTGTTTGATAATGCCTGCAAATATGTATAAAAATAAAATAAAATGGACTAATAAATGGACTCATCATGTCTAATCCTGGTAGAGTTCATTGGGATGAAGTTAAAAGAGTCTTCAAATATTTGTGTGGTACCTTATATTATTCCCTATGTTATTATAGTAATATGACTAAAGATGAGATTTCCCTTGATATTCACGGTTATGTGGATTCAAATTGGGTAGGTGATGTTGATATCAGATGTTCCACCAGTGCTTATGTGTTTTCTTTATTTGATGGTTCAAATAGTTGGAAGAGTAAGCGACGGGATGTGGTTGCTTTTTCCACTACTAAAGTTGAGTATATGGCAGCCACTCATGCTTGTAAAGAATCCATTTGGATTAAGAGTCTATGTTCAGATATTGGAATAAAAAAAGGTGTAGTGATAATTTATTGTGATAGTCAGAGTGTGATATGTTTAGCTAAGAACCCAACATTTCATTCCAGGACCAAGCACATTAATGTACAATATCATTTTGTTAGAGATATGGTCGAAGATGGCAGGGTGAAGCTGGTTAAGGTAGAGACTTTGATGAATGTTGTTGATTCTTTAACTAATCCTATGAGCATAGAGAAGTTCAGATGGTGTTTAGAATCAATGGGCCTTTCAACCCCCAATAATTAAGAGATGATCCTTATACACCCTATCATTGTATTTGTAAGGTGTTCAACAAGTGGGAAATTTGTTGGGAAAATGTTTCTCAACCTTGAAATTACATAAGTTATTTGTAGGGGGCCCCCCCATGAGGGGTTTGGGGGGATCATCCCCCTAGCAAGGGGGCTTGGGGGAAGACCCTTTTGGAAAGAAAAAAATATTTATATTTTATTATTGTAAATCTGGACTGTTCATCATTAGGTCTTAGATCTGACAGCCAATATTTTGTTAGCTTGACTTGCCCTAGAATGTAACCCTATTTTATGAGGGTATTGTATTATAGTTGTGTATTGTGATGTATTCTGAGAGTCTAATAGTGGTCATGTTACCTCTGGATCTCTGGTTGGTGATACTCTTGTGAGAAGCTTGTTTTGCAAGTATAGTGTAATCTTTGTGATTTACGAATAATATAATGAATTGCTTTTGGAGTGCGGGGTTTTTTCTCCTGAAAGGGTTTTCCCCACATAAATCATTGTGTTGTGTTATGAATGATATTTATGTTTTATTTCTACTTAAGTTTTTGTAACTGTTAAATATTTGTAAAATTTTTGCATTATCCTCCTCTCAAGATTAGTTTAGGAAGTTGTTCTGCTACCTTAGCTTCCTTATAGTCACCCCTAGCAATTATTCCTAAGAAGAGATGGAAATGGAGAGTGTGTGTAGAATATTTTGAATTGAATGTTGCAACTAGGAAGGACCAATTTCTACTCCCATTCATTGACCAAGTACTTGATTCATTAGAAAGCAAGAAGTATTTTTCTTTTTTGGATGGATTTAGTGGCTACAATCAAATTAAGATAGCCTTAGAAGACCAAGATAAGACAAATTTCACATGCCCTTGGGGTACATATTTTTGAAAGAATGAAGAATAAATCCCTTAATGTGTTGTCATTGATGCCAACATTAATTATTGACAATTTTGTCTAATATGATAAATATAATTGATACATTTTATTTTGGAATTTTGGTCCAAAATTTCTCATGCAACATGATCGGCTCGAGAGTTTACAATATGTTATTCCTTACTATTAGGTGCATCTAAGACCAAGATTTAAGCTATTTTGGTTAAGCACATTGAAAGTTACAAATGACAAAAGTTCGACATTCAGTTTTTGGCTTATATAGTGTGATTGGGTAGATATAATTTGATCTGCATTTCTTCGGTGTTGAGAATCAGCCTTACCAATTTTGGGAGATTTCTCATAGGTGTCATTACTATATATATTTTAGATGGTGTGTACTTATATGAGCACATGGATAGTTAGTGTGTGATCAATTATCTTATTTTGTGATTTGGTCTTATTCTTGGCCAACCTAATACATGTTATGTGTGGTAAAGGATAATTTTCTACTACAGATGTTAGTAGGACCTATTTTAGGCCCATGCTAACTTAAATCAAGTATTGCCCATTTTGGTTGAGTTCAAAGATGTTTTTGAATCGTGTGTGGAGTTGAAAAAGCTATTTTGAATTAAAATAGGGTTGCATCTAAGTAGGTCAACCTAATTGATGTATGTGGATGTAATTAGGTATATATGTGAGACACTTTTGAGTGGTAGAAGATACATGACATATAATATTATGTACAAGAGATCTAACATTGTGCAAACATGTGAATTTAGATGTGTGAGATCAAAATCAGTGCAGAATTGTTGTGAATATTGTGTGACTGCTATGTTGAGCAATGTTTTATGTTCAAAGCTTCAAAGGAACTAAATTTAGTAGAAGAAAGGTGCACTTTGTATCATTTCCCACTTTGTATATGAAGCCACTTTTATTTTTGTATCTATCCCTATATGTGGGCCTTATAAGGACAATGTGTCCTAGAAGTGAGCCCCTGTAATATCTTATAACCAGTTATAATATATTGTGATCTAATCCTCACCACGGTTTTTCCCTTTTCGAGTTTTCCACATAAAATTTTTGGTGTTCATGTGTTATGTTATGTTATGATTCCTTTCATGCTTTCATTTATTGATGTAGTTAGATACACTTTTTTAATTGGATGTTTTGTGAGTAATTAGTCATACAAAATACTAATTCACCCCCCCTCTCAATATTCTAGGTGTTCAACAATCGGTATCAGAGCTTGGTTCCTTCTAAGAAGCCTAATAGCTTGAGGAAGATCTTGGAGTTTGAACACATGGCCAATAAAAGGTTTCCTATTCTGCTGGAAGAAATTTTTACAATTGAATATGTAGAAGATGACTGCATGTTTTACAAAGAAGAACTTAAAGCTACTCTTGAAGATCTTGACAGAATTGAAGGTGAAAACAAAAGTTTGAAGGAAAGCCTAGAGGAAGCAAATGAATGTATCAAAAAGTTGAGAGAACAAATCAAGAAGTTCAGAGAAATACATAGAGAAGTCAACAAACAATTGAAGAAGGAAAATGAAGATATCATCGGACTAAAAGTGCAAGTGGAAGAAAGAAAAAAATTGAGGACTGTCTGAATGCATCCATACAAAGCAATATTGATGAATGCACAAGACTTGAACAAGAAGTAGTAACCCTAATATCACATCTAGAGAAAGCAACAACTCATGAGGATAAATTCAAAACAAGTACTACAATGCTTGATGAACTAATTATTGGATAGAAATATTCTAAGGACAAAGGTGGTTTGGGACTCAAAGAAGGAGAAAGCTAAAAGGTAAATCGTACACCTAACAAGGTTGAAAATCAAAGGAAGACTCAAGGAAATGGAAAACAATTCAAAAATCAAAGAGGCAGTGTTGGAAGACCTCCTATCAGACAACCTGATGCACAAAGGTTTACATCTTTTAATGGTATTTTCTTTTTATGCAATAAATTTGGACATAAGGCATTAGAATGTAGAAGTAGAATGAGTCAGAAGGTTAGATCTTTTTCTGGAAAATGTTTTTCATGCAAGAAATTTGGACATAGATCTATTGAGTGTAGAAGTCAGATGATGAATAGATTTAATATTAGTAGAATGTTTCAATATTTCCATGGTTACTATTATACATGCAATGTATTTGGACATAAGGCTAACCTGTACAAATCAAGTTTGAATAAAAGTCATTTTGGTCAGAAAAATATTTTATGCTACAATTACAACAAACCTAGACACATTTCAATATTTTACAGAAGTAAGAATGGAAGGTAGACTAATCCGGGACAAAGGAATGAACCTGTAAAGAAAATTGATCCTACTAAAGTAAAGAAGGAAATGGAGAAGATATGGAGAAAGAAAGAGGAACCTGAGAACAAAGATGAATCAAATGCATCTGGACTTCCCTCTAGTATAGATAATTCCCTTGGAAAGTAAACCTAGGCATAGGCTTAAGGGGAGTAATGAAACAAAAATATAACCCCCTAGAAATATAAACTGTCAAGGAGTGACACGAAGATATATGGTGTAAAATGGAAAGCTTAAGCTTCTAAAAAATAAATTGGTAGAAAATATGCAAATCTGAAGAAATGCAGAGCATTTTAATGTTTTTTGGTGTATCAATGAAGTATTTACCATCTTTTTGAAATTGAAACAATAAATGCAAAATTAGGGCAGATTCTAAGTTGATTCTAATCACTTTTTCATATTTGGAAGAAACTAAAGTGAATTCAAGGAGATTTCAAGGTGATTCAAAGCAAAGTGGTTCAAACCCCAAATTTTTTCGTGTGCATAAAAGGTATTTACAACTATCTGTGCTTTGCAGGTTTGGAATAGAAGTAATTTTATAAGCATTTGAGATCAATTGAAGATATTATGGCTACACCGACTGTAGTCAACATTACGAAGAGACCTAGACCTAGCTTTAGAAGATATTCATGGAAAGTCTTTGAAAACAACCCCGAAGGTGCTTTTTCAAAGATTGCTCGTAGGGTATTACCCATTAAGGACACAAGGGTTTACATTCATGGAAAATTGGATGAATATGATCACCAGAAGATCAAGGATCTTTGGACTAAGGAGTTGACTGGAGATGTTTTCTCGGTAAAACTAGAATATGCTAACCTATTACAAAAGAAATTGGATATTTGGAATTGGTTTCCCAACTACAGTAGTAGTCTAGATGAAAAATATGTGACGATTGCATTGAGTAGAATGCATGATAAATTTATGTGGAAAGACATGTCCAGACTCATCTTTAAGGAAGCAATCAAAGTTGTAACTAGCTTGTGTGATAGCATACCTGTATTAGTACTAAAGTATGTGAAGAATGAAGTAGTTATGGATTTGATCATTGCTACATTTGATAGAAGAGCACTTACTACAAAACCTATCAATAATCTTGTTGTGAAGTATGCATCAATCATGATAGGTCACAAAATTTATTTCACAAACAGGGACAATTTTATGTTTGCAGATGCAATCTATGTTGCTTATTATATGGTGGTGAATGGTAAGGACTATGATCTATGCGAGTTGCTCTAGTAGCAACTTTTGGAAAATCTAAAACAAACTAGGGAAAAGAAGTATGCTTTCAAATTTGGAAGTCTAATTGTGTGCTTACTATTTTACTTTTTGAGGGACCTACTTGGAGAAGAGACATTGTTTGGGATAGAAGCAGACTAGTGGGCCATCAAAATTTTGATTATATGCACAAAATTGGTGATTACAAGGCTCAAGATAATGCACTAGCTACATTATTTGCAGTATTTCAAAATAATATGCATGAAAGAGAAAGGATTCCTAGGAATCTTGTAGGCAAGTATGCAAATGAGATCACTTTTCTTATTTCTATAGATGAGTGTAGAATAGAGGGTTCAAGCCATTGAACCCAAGACAATATGGATTGAACCTCTGGATATGAGGTTACTGAGTGTAGAAGAGGGGGATTTTATACTCACGAGTTCTCTTTGTTCAAAGAGCCTCATGGGGTGAACTTCCCTAATCTACCTCAATGGAACAACGCAAAAGTTTCAGAGTCCGAAAGAGCGAGTCACCGAGATTTTCTGGACAACTAAATAGCTCTCGGCCAAAGGATGTCATCACAAAATACAGACGATAGTGCGGTACACTGGTGTCTCGTACGGACCAAAAAGCGAGTTTATCTCAGAAAATGGCTAGAGTGACTACTTCTACTTGAATTGCTAAGAAATCTTAAAATGCAGGAAAGTGACAAAATTAAAATAGAGTGAAGTAAAACTAATAAAGATAAGAAGAAGATAGGAAATAAATACTTACAACCATGCAAGTGATGAAACCTCCACCAAATGAATGTATTCAAAACCTACGTGTGCAAAATGAATGTCTTCAAAACCTGCATGTGCAATTTATGGAGAGAATGTTGGGGCTGTATAGGGATCTGCCTCAGTTAAACCCCCATTTTGGTGTTCCCACCTCCATGGAAAACAAAGAAGATAGAGGGAAAGAGAGAAATGAAAAAAGCATGTGGTGAAAGAAAAATCTGCTCAGGAGTAGAACCCGCACCACCAAATAAGCGTGTGATAAAAGCAAACCCCGCTCGAGGAGAACCCGTATCACAAAAGAGGTGATAAAAGAAAACCCCGCTCAAGGAGGAGAACCTGTATCACCAAGTAAGTATGCAAACAGTAGGGGATATGGAATCCTAGGATGCTCACAAGCATGAAATAAGGGAAATAGAGCTACAAAGAGTGTTGTAAAGGGAGCTTGAGAGAGCTTGGAGTTGCTACAACAAGCTATATGAAGTTGTGCAAAATGCTAGAGATTGGAATGAAGCTAGAGTGAAGCTAGAAATGGAGGAAGAGTTGCAAATGAAGTGAAAAGACTAATTTTAAGGAGAGAGAAGCAAAAAGAAGCTTCCTGGGAAATTACAAGGAATCCCAAGTTGTTTCCACCAAAAAACTTAGCTAACAAGTGGAAAACATGCTTGGAAACGGTCGTCTAATCATTGAGATGTCGTAGGATGCTAGCACAGTGCACAAACATTCATGCGGCGTGCTAGTGTCTGAACATGTAACACTACAAAATGACAAGAGCAGGAAAAGCCCAAAGTTTGATGTAAACTTGATGCACAAAGGGTGGCTGCTAAAAAGGGGCGCTAGAGCATCCTGAGAGGGGAAAAAGGCTAATGCAAGGGCTAAAATGAGCCTACTCAAGATGCTAATGGAGTGGAAACTAAAGTGGATGCAAGAATGTACGCGAAATTGCGCAGGGTGCAATTTTACGCTTATACATTTTTCCCCCACTTTAGTGAGCATATGAATCTACATTAATATGCATGCTAAAGGAAATCTACTAAACATAAATAATATCATATGCCAAAAGGATATTGTAGAGGAAGCAAATAACTCTTTGAACCATGGAAGCATGCCCCTAGGCTGATGATATGCAAAACCAATACATTATACAAGAGAAACCTACACCAAACAACAGTGTTAGAACATAAAAATCTAAAGGAGTCAGGTCAACAAATTAAAGAGACCTCAATGTAGAAGGTTTTCTCAATACTATGCGTCGTCCCCAAACTGAAAAATAGTAGAATTCTAAAATAAAGAGAGGAAGGGCATATACTCAGGATGAAGAAGATGTAGATCTTTGATCTGATATACACAAGTTGAGAAGAGAGAGATAAAGATGAAATGGATAAAGCGTGTGGTGAAAGAAAAACCCACTCAGGAGTAGAACCTGCACCACAAAGTAAGAGTGATAAAGGCAATCCCCGCTCAAGGAGGAAAACTCGTATCACCAAAGATAGGTGATAAAAGCAATCCCTGCTCAAGGAGGAAAACCCATATCACTAAGGATAGGTGATAAAAGAAATCCCCACTCAAGGAGGAAAACCCGTATCACCAAGGATAGGTGATAAAAGCAATCCCCACTCATGGAGGAAAACCCATATCACCCAATAAGAATGTAAAGGAGCTCTACAAGTTCTTCGTCCTATAGAGCAAGTAAGCAAATAGTCACGTATACCATCTTCGAGTTGGAAGAATTTCAAAGGGGTCCCTTGGGAACCCTTCAAAAGGAAGAGGGGTCCACTCAAGGGATGTGTTGCTTGAAAGGTGAAGTCTAGTCAGGCTGCCCCCAAGCTAGATGCATAAACATGAAATAGGTCTAGTCAGGCTGCTCCCAAGCTAGACACAAATGTATGAAATAGGTCTAGTTAGGCTACCTCCAAGCTAGACACAATGATTTTACTCAAGGGAAAATCTCTCAAAGGGGGTCCCTCAGGAACCCTTCAAAAGGAAGAGGGGTCCACTCAAGGGATGCTTCAATTGAAAGATAGGGATAAGAGAGGGGGTCCTTAAGATGGACACACATCTCCAAAACAAGTTATCACTGCCCCCAACATATAGGGGAGGAGAACTATGAAAAATACTCAGAACATGCAAGATAGAGGTAAACCTCAATACCACTTGTCATGCAAAGAAAAGGTAGGTGTGTCAATCAAACAGGAGTTTGATGGCACCTGAATCATGAAGTTGTATTTTATCCTTCAAGGCCTTACATTCGCTGGTGGAATGACCAAGCACTCGATGGTATGCACAAAAAGAATGTTCTCCTTCATCATGTTTATGAATTTTATTATGTGTAGGAGAAGGAAGAGTGATTAAGCAGGATTTTAGAAGCCGCAAAAAAATACACTCTTGCTCAGATAAGGGATGAGGAGTAGGAAGCAACCCTTTCTCTTGTGGAGAAAATTTTGACTTCTCGCTGGAAGAAGAAGAAGGAACAAAGATAGAAGACAATGGAGGAAGAATATTTTCAATAGGATGAGGTTGAGAAGAATTCATGTCACTCAACCATGGCTTCCATTTAGATCATTCCTTTGAGCAACCAAGTCCCAAAGTATGCTTACAGGGTGTGAATTCTATAGAGACTTGAATGCCTTGTTCGTTACGGCCACAACCTTTATGATCATAACCATATTTAGAGACAAGCTTAAATTCAGGGCCATAATGTGTTTACAAGTCTTGAAATGAATGAGGATGCTAATAAAGAGCATTGTCCCAACAACGGGGATCACACTCCTCTATGGGATCAACATCATTCTTATTAATAGGACTGCCGACACTGTCTTCTTTAGCAGAAGCATAATCCTCTTCCTCAAAAGGAGGATCAACACTAAGGACATTACAACTTGCATTCACCTTATCCCCCGATATAGAAGAATGAACACCTTTGATAGTGGGTTTGGATGATGTTATTGGAAGGTCCAAGTGGATCAGGTTGACTTTATATTCCTAAATGAAGGAATTTGTAAAGTCTAAGGAACCCCAATCATCACCAAGACATGCATTCTTTTGAGAAGAGGTAGGCTTAGGATTACTTGTCTTAGAAGGGTCTTCCTTAGGGACGTTTATCTCAAGAGTATCCTTTGTATTAGGTATTACTGGAGTAAACATCAACACATCAAAATACACTGAAGGAATAAGAGTAGGCACAACCGAAGCTCGACCAACAACTACCATCTCACATAAGCACATACATCAAGATCAACCTTGATTGTGACTACTTTATTGTTAACAATGAACTTAATTGATTTATGCAAGGTATATGGGACTGCACCCATAGCATGAATCCACAGTCTACCAAGAAGAAGGTTATAAGGTAATTTTTTGGAAATAACATATACAAAGGTGCGTATGGTAATGGGTCCAAGCTGCAAAGGTAATATTATTGTACCTAGAGCTTGTCGCCCAACATTATCAAACCCACGAATAAAAATGGAAGAAGTATTGAGAGAAGATGAATCAAAATTAATCTTGAGGCAATAGATCCAATGTTTATACATTGAGCCTTAGAAGCCGACATCAATGAGGGAGTTCCTCAAATACTTAATTTTATTAATGTTGACTACTCATTAGGGATCGTTTTGCTTTTTACACTTTGGTCGAATATTGGCTGATGGAAGAAGAATGCTTTTTACCGCTTCACGAAGCACTATACAGCAATGCATGCCCAGGTAAGGGCAACAAACAGTCCATAGTGAGATATCGATGGCATGGAGTTGCTCGGCAAGTAATGGTTGCGCTTTAATTGTAGGTTTAGGTGCTAAAGGAGGACTCAGTTTTTTATTCATACTATTCTTAGAAGTATGGGCTACCACTCTATAAAAGGGAGCCTTAGAAAGATCAGGAGAACCACCATCAAATGGAACACCATCAATAGAAAAAATCCTTTTAGGAGAAGGACTAGCTAGAGTAACGTAAATGACCATTCTCTTCGGCCTTTGAGGGGCAGTAGAGATGTAGATTACATTTATAGAATCATCACAACTAGTAGAACAATTATTTGAAGACATATTCTCAACATCGATCCAAACAAGATCAAATGTGGAATAATTATTCAAAGAAACATTCTCAACATCGATCCAGGGAGAATCAGATGTGGAAGGGGGTTCATCATTCACTAATGCAACATCCCTAGAGGAGAGTGCATTGGAATGAGGGGTAGACTCATTATTCACAGATGTATCATCTCTAGAAGAGGGTGCATCAAAATGAAGAAAAGGTAAGGTAATATTAAGAAAGGTATCAATGATTCCATCTTCTTGTGACAAGATATCGTCTGAAGCAAGAGGACTTTTGTGAGAAGGATCAAAGATACCAAGTGACATGGGAAAATCCAAGTCACCATCACATGCATGGAATGGAATATCATTAACATTCTCAATAAAATTAGATACTGAACTAATGAAAGAAGATATCAAATTCATTATGATTTTTTCAGTATTTTCTATGTTCTAGTAATTTGCATTTTCGGAGGTCGTTGGAGCAAAATTTGAGGTCAGAACTTGCGTCGGTGCCTAATTTTTTTTTACCAAAGGCACTTGTATTTTAGGCATTGCACTAGTTCTCTACAAGACCTTTCCAATGGTACAAATGGTTTTGAATTCTGAGCACCGATTCAAAAGTTATGACCCCGCTAAGTAGGGGTAAATAAATTCCTAGTTTTTTCAAAAAACATACCCGTTTCACGTTGGGTTCACCAAAAATGTAGAAGAGGGGGATTCACTACTCACGAGTTCTCTTCTTTTAGAGAGCCTCACAGGGCGAGCTACCCTAATCTACCTCAATGGAACAACATGGAAGTTTTAGAATCCGAAAGAGCAGGTCACAAAGATTTTCTAGACAACTAACAAGCTCTTGGCCAAATGATGTCAGCGTAGAATACAGATGACAATGTGGCGTGCTGGTATCTTAGAGACGTGTTGGCATCTCGTACAAACCAAAAAGTGAGTTTATCTCAGAAAATGGCTAGAGTGACTACTTCTACTCGAATTGCTAAGAAATCTTAAAATGTAGGAAAGTGACATAATTAAAATAGAGTGAAGTAAAACTAATAAAGATAAGAAGAAGAAATGAAATAAATACTTACAACCATGCAAGTGATGAAGCCTCCACCAAATGAATGTCTTCAAAGCCTGTGTGTGCAATATTTGGAGAGAATGTTGGAGCTGTATAGGGGTCTACCTTAGTCAAACCCCCATTTTGGTGTTCCCACCTCCACGAACAGCCAAGAAGATAGAGGGAAAGAGAGAAATGAACAAAGTGTGTGGGGAAAGGAAAAACCCACTTAGGAGTAGAACCCGCACCACCAAATAAGCGTGTGATAAAAGAAAACCCCAGTCAAGGAGGAGAACCCGTATCACAAAAATTTTGACGAGAAAACCACTTGGGGAGGAGGAGCCAGTATCATAGAGAGAGTAATACAAATAGTAGGATATGGAATCCCAAGATGCTCACAAGCATGTAAATAAGAGAAATAAGAAATTTCTGAAAGAGTGTTGTAAAGGGAGCTTGAGAGAGCTTGGAGCTACTACAACAAGTTGTATGAAGCTATGCAAAATTCTAGAGATTGGAATGAAGCTATAAATGGAGGAATAGTTGCAAATGAAGTGAAAAGACTAATTTTAAGGAGAGAAGAGAAGCAAAAAGAAGCTTCTCGAGTGGTTACAAGGAATCTCGAGCTGTTTCCACTGAAAAACTTAGTTGAAAAGTGGAAAACATGCTAAAAAATGGTCATCTAAGCATTGACACATCACATGACACTAGCGTAGTGTGTGAACATCTGTGCGACACGCTAGTGTCCAGACATGTCACACTACAAAATGACGAGAACGGGAAAATCTTAAAGTTCGATGTAAAGCTGATGTACGAAGGGTAGCTGTTGAAAAGGGGCGCTAGAGCATCCTGAGAGGGGAAAAGGCTAATGCAAGGGCTAAAATGAGCCTACTCAAAATGATAATGCAGTGGACACTAAAATGGATGCAAGAATGTACACGAAATTGCGAGGGGTGCAATTTTATGCTTATACACTTAGAAAGATGTTGAAGGATACATTGAATTATTGTTGAAGAATCCTAAGGACCCCTCCTTGCCTAGACATGGTACATTTTAGGAAAAATCAATTGAAGTGCACTTGGAAACATCAACACCAGCAAGGAATAAAAGAGTAAAGAATTAAGTAGAGTAATACTTTGGATTGCATGGTCTTTCAAAGCAAGAAGTAGACAGGTTAAGAGAAATTGTTGTAGAAAGGGGTGCTAAAGCAGCTGGTACAACTGGTGAGTCCTTCAGACGACAAATATTAGGAAGAAAAGCTTCCAGCTTTTCCTCTACATTTCCAAAATCATCTGGTACAACTACCATCAAAGGAAAGAAAGTGAAGCCTAGTGCCCCAGTAATAGAAGATGCAACTTCACCCTACGGACCTAGAAAATGGACCACAAAAAAGGAAGAATATGCCTCTAGTAGCACCCCCTACTACCTTTGGAAGGAGGAAGAAACAAAAATCATATAGGGAAAGAAACTTTAGTGAAGTTGTAGAGGAATAGATTGAATTGGGACTTGAAGAAGAACCATAGATGACAAGGAAGAGGAGAAGTAGTTTCGCTACAAGCGGTGAAGGTGCTTCACAGGATGCAAGCACTAGAGCAAAGAGGTCTAAGGTTGACATCATGAACACTTCTAAACAAGAAGAGATAGAAAATGAGAAAGAAGCATTCACTATTCACATCCACAAAAAATATAAGAAGAAGAAGAAGAAGAAATGGGAGGAAGGCACTTCAGAGCCTAAAAAGAAGAAGACAAAAACTCCTCCAGTAAGAGCTCACTCCCCAATAAAGTTTGATGCTTTGGTTAATAATTGGTTAGAACATGATGGTCTATTAGAAGCAACTACAAATTTGTATGATTAAGTAGATGAGGAAGACAAGAAAAAAATAATTGAAGCCATCATACAATACATCATCATTTTAGAAGCGAACATGAATAAAATTAGAAAGAAGGTACTGAGTGTGGTATGGGAGGCCTTAGTGGAAAGAAGGCAAGAAGCAGTTGAAGCAAATGATAAGATGAAATCTACTACTCTAGAGGAAATTGGATCCTCTTTATCCGAAAATGACAAAGCCACATTGGTTGAGGTATATATAAAGGAATTCAGAGTGAAGCAAAGGGTCACCATTCTAATGGGCAGAGAAAAGGATAGTACATAAAAGTTAAAATAAGAAACAATGAACACTGCAAGAAACATAGCTGAAAAAATTGGGATGATTGCAGCTTCATCATCCAGAATAGCTCAAGACAAGGAGCCTAACAAAGAAAAAGTTACTAAAGAGAGGAAAATATTCCTCCAACTACTAATTTTCCTATTTTTAAAGAACTTGTAGAAGAAGTAAATGATCATACTGCATAAGAAATTTCATCTTTTAATGTTTTAGGGAATTTGGTTAATGATACAAATGCTCCTCCAAAGATCTTCGCTCCTTCGAAAGATAATGAAACTACCACTAGTACTAACAATGGAAGTCAGAATACATAGCAAGAACAAGAAAAGGAAAATGAAAAGAATGATGATAATGTTAGCAAACAAAATGAAGACAATAATGAAAAAAATCAAAATAGAGAAGAAGGGTAAGGAGAAAGGGAAGAGAACAATAAGAAAGATTATGAGGCAAAGGAGGATGAAGGAAAAGACAAGTAGAAGGAAAAACCCTCCAAAAAAGAAGAGAAAGAAGAGAATAAAGAATAAACTAAAGTTGAAAGAAATGAAGAAGGATCCTCTAGTAATACACTCAAGGGTCTTGTAACAAGAGAAATAAGGATTAAACTAGCTATACCATGACAATTGTTATAGCTCCTGATGTACCAAGGCAGTGTGGATCTTGAAAATATTTCACCAGTTTGAAGATTAGAGCTTAGAGATGTCTTCCACGCCTCCAAAAGAAAAGAAATCTTAGAGACTTGTCAAAAGGGAACAAAGTTGATTAATGAAGCCATCAAGTCTCTACAAGATGTTTCCCCCAATGCCACTATTGATAATCTTTGACTCCTATTGAGAATTTAAATTTTTTGGTTGATTCACTTAGGCAATATACCTCCAGTTTGAATGAGAAAACTCAAAAAGAAGTTGAGTCAAGGTTTTCTAAAAGGAAATTACTTGAGTTATGGGACGAATGTACAACTACACATAGCAAGGTGATGGAATGTCTAAAAGATGTACAAGAATGTGAAGATGAGGCCAAGACATTGTTCTTGTATTGCATGAGCTGGTTGAATGCCACTCATGGTATTAAGGATTTGTTGGAATCCATAGAGACACAAATATCTAATACCTCTGGAGCTTATGACCCTACTCAAGATAGAGGCTATGCCTCTTGGACTGCCATCATAGATCTACAAAATAAGTTTCTCACCTTACAAAGGTAGAAATAAGATTTTATAAGGTAGTTTGGATAGCTTGGAGAATTGGTGAATATCAAGTACTCTTGCTAAAGTTGAAAAACTTGCAAAAAGATACCCAAACCCAAGTACTTTGGAAGAGGGTGAGGAGAGCATAGTAAAGTTGGAACCATTGTACAACTCACTTGCTACAGCTAGAAAGATTTGGATTGAAGGAAAACCTACCTGGCAAGCAATCATTAAAGAGCTAGAAGGTGCCTCCTCCTCTGGTTGAACATTTCCTATGAA
>VDFB02058242.1:70770019-70801694 GCA_007258455.2 Sequoia sempervirens
ATTTCAAAAAGAGCATTTGCAATTGTAACTTCTAGAAAGTGCGCCAACTTCCTAGGGCATAACTTTTGATTCGGGACTTCGATTTGTGAACCGTTTGAACCATTGGAAAGGTCTTGAAGTCAATAATAAGCTTGAAATCCACTACACCAATTTTTGCAAGTTTTAGGGCCATTAAGGGTAAGTGCCTCAAATCAACTCGGAGATTTTTGAGGTGCAAAATGGGAAACTAAAACTGCAATATCTTTCAACCCGGGAATAGAAAATAAACCATAAATTGGGAATTTCATTATGACGAAAAGGGTATCCAAAAATGTAAAAACATCTAAAAACTGAGAAACTTGAAATTTAACTATTTTTGGGTGATGCAAGATTGCCCTTACACCACTGGATGCTCCTGCATCACAATCGTTGGGATTTTCTGCATATTTCAAAAGATAAGTATTAATGCCTGATAAATTATCTAAGAAATAAAGTTGTTTTAAATCCTTTGTGTTTATTAAATTAATAATTTATTCACGACATGATTGAATGTAATTGTTGATTAATTTATTATATTCAATTTAATTTAAAACTATTGAATTGGGAATTAAATATTAGATTAAAATTTGTGCATAGAAGTTTTTGGAATTAATTTGTGGAATCAATTTAATTTTTGCATTTTCAATTTGGGAATTATTTGTGTTTCACCCCCACACAAGTCTCCTACTTGAAATAAATGGTTATGGTGTTGCTTTTGTTCCCAAGATCATTCTTAGAAGTTACGAGGGGAGAGCATACACAAAACACCACACCTCAAGGTGTACAAACAAATTGCAAGTTAGTGATGTTTTTGATTTCCAAGATCGCACAAAGCGCAAGGAAAGAGCATATGCAACACTAACCTACCAAACACATCAAAGAATTCATTTTAGGTACACCAAAAGTAAATATGAGATTTGTATTGTTCAATTTAGGTACACGAAAACAAAATGAGAGTTGTATTGTTCAATTTAAGCCCAAATCTAAGTGTGCAAGTTGTTTGTTCTTTTTAGGTACACCAAAGGAAAATGATAGTACTTAGTATTATTCATTGTTAGATGCACCAACATGAAATGTGAAAGTTGATTGTTCAATTTTAGGAGCATCAAAGGAAAATGATAGTTGTATTGTTCATTTTTAGATGCACCAAAATGGAATGTGGAAGTTGATTGTTCAATTTTAAGAGCACCAATTGAAAATGAAAGTTGTATTGTTCATTTTTAAATGCACCAAAACAAAGTGTGAGATTTTTAGGTACACCAAATGAAATGTGAAATCAATTTTAGGTACACCAAAGATTAAATGTGATTCCTAGACTAATCAAGAACTTACAACCAAAAATGTTAGTAGTCTTGAACTTAGTCTCCTTCCATCAATTGCCACATGTTGATAAAATGTTAGCTCAAACATAGATAAGATTAGAAAAAAAAATATTTAAGGTTAGACAAATGAATGAAATCAAATTGATAAACTACAAACCCTATCAAAACAAAAGCGTCGATACTTGAAAATGTGCCAAGATTTTGCAAAAGCATCATTCTTTGCATAGTCAAAAGCGTCAATCTTCTACAAATTCATCGTCCTTTAAATAAAAGTGTCGAACTTCCTACAAAGAGAAAAAGAATAGTCAAAGTGGAAGCGTCCAAGTACTTCAAACACATTGAACTTTGCACACACAGATGCATTGATATTCTAGAATAACATCAACCTTTGAACAAAAGCACCAAATTAACCTATAGACAAAAAATAATGTATCAGTCATGTTGATGCCTAAAATTGACAAGCAAAGACCTTATGGGAAACTTAGTTAATGGTGGGACCAATTGCGCTAAACTGAGTGACCTCTGGGTTTTTAAAGAAGCTGACTCCTGTAATTAGGGGGTTTGGAATGGGAAAAGGAAGCATATATAAAAAATAAAGACTAATCTAAGGCAATGCGCCAAGATGTAGGTGTGGACATGGTAAATCTCCCTTTCAGATGGGATTTAAGGGCCCATTCAACAATCTGCATGTCCCAAAATAATAAAAATCATAGATGAAAACCCAAATAATCTATTCAATAACATAAAATAACTCCCATACATATTTACTGAAAAGAAGAGTCCAAGACATGGTCTAAATCAACAAACTTATATTGAAATCATAGAAGTTTTGCAAATAAACTACTTAGTACAATAATGGTACAATATAATGTTTTGTCAAATAGCTAAGAAGTAGAAAGGCTGAACAACAATGACACGGTTTGCGAGTCTTAATACAATAATAAAAAATAATACAAAAGGCCCAGTGTCTTTCCACTATTTTTCTGTATGTTCCTTACTCATTTTTGGAAAGAAGAAGCAATATATATAGAAAATAACTCCCCCACCTAAAATACAGTAATAGAAACGATTCCCTCATCACAAGCAATGATGCCTATACCAATGATTTCCCAAGGCCGTTGCAACAGAAAAGATTCTGAGCCATATAATGTAGTCGCCCTCGAGCCAAATGTATCCCCTGCAAATGATGGCAGTGGTGCCAGTGTAGAAGTAGCATAATCCCATGCAGACATGTGTCGCTCACCCATGAAGTCAGTTAGGACACATGGCGATAGGGTAGGGCTTGTTTTTCATTCTTCCTTCCTCGTGATGAAAACCCCTGCAGAGAAGACACGTGGAGAAGTCTTCACTACAAGCGTTGATTGTGGGGTCTGCCAAAAGTGTCCGTGGAATGATGCTATGTGGCATGCAGGCAGATCTCAATAAAGAAGCGAAGGGAAGCAAGCATTCAAAGGCCCACGCTATTGACACGTGGAAGCATGGTGAGGCTCGGTAGAGAAGGAAGGGAGGAAATCCATGCAATGAGCGTGCGGCGGACATGTGGTGACAGTGGGAGAAGCTCTTCAAAAAGGGGCTCGAGGATATTCAAATGTATATGGCGTAGGCCGAACTTAGCAAAATATAGTTAGCCTGAAGGGAGATTGAGGGATTTTATATCCACAAGTCAAAAGCATTGCCCTTTAACAAAAACACCATTGTAATGCTACATATGCGTTGATATTTTACAAAGCACTTCATTGCCCCAAAATAGAAGCATCAAATTGCTTCAAATATGTCTCTGTAACTTCCAAGCCGACAATAACTTCATAAAAAAGGTTAAATATAGGATGCGGGTCCCATCAGGCATGCCAAAATGTCATAAGGGAAATATAGAGATCAAATGAAAGCATAATTGAAGTAATTAGAGTTTAAAAACACTAAGAACTTACACAATTAAGATCATACAAACCCATACTCAATGAAATTAGTTTGCTAAGCATCAAAGATTTAATCTAAAGAAATGAATTAAAAATTCAAAGCAATTAAACCAAATGATAATGCAAACCTTCGATCCCATTGTCGATTGATGCAAATTTGTGATGTGGATTGTTCAAATTATGCATAATCCATGTTACAAAATCTTGATGGAGGTGATTCACAAAATAGGTGTTCTAAAATGCTCAAGATTGGCTCAAGAATCCTAGAGAGTGTCTATGCTTATGAGGATTGTGAATGCATTTCATGTTGGAGAGGCTTTGTTTTATAGACTTTAGGTATTCTGATCAACGTCAAGATTTGATCTAAGGATCAATGAATGTGAGGAAATCAAGGAGATGAGGGAAGATCAAGGGTTGAGGATTCATGAGAGCACAAAATATCCCTATTTTCATGGAAAAGAGGTTGAAAATATTTTTGAATTAGAGGGAAGAAGATATTTGAATTTGAATTGGGAATATTCCTTTTTTGAAAAAAGAACATTCTTTGTGCAAGTTGGAGGGTTGGAGGAAAATTAGCCAATTAAATAATTATGAAAATTATTTAATTGTGAGGATGAGAGGAATTAATATTTTAATTAAATAATTAGGAATTATTTAATCAAAGGGGGAAATTAACATGAGAATGATGAATTAATTAAATAACCTTAATTATTCAATTAATAGAGGAATAAAATGAATTTAATCAAATAAATGGAAATTATTTAATTAAATAGAGGGATTAGGTGAAAATGAGGAAAATAATGCTAGTAAGTGAAATCAAGATGTGTGATATATTCAGGACAATTTTAGGTGTCTACAATAATATACTTGAGGGTATATGGAAGTAGAACATATACACAGGTTGTTTGATGTCATGGTTTTCTAGGGATATCCCTTTGAGCTTCATTGGAATCTCTATGGGTCACCCAACTTTTCCCAAAACACCAACTTATTTTGTAGTTTAAAAAGGCCCCTAATAAAGATTTTATGTCCCAAAAATTAAAAGAAAACTACTACCCAAAAAGGGGAAATGTTAGTGACTTTACTTTTACAATTACTTTTGGCCACCAAGATCTTGAAAGGGAAAGATGTGAGAATATGGTGGAAATTCTATAAGCCTCAAGAGAAAAACTTATTACAATAAAAATTGGCCTAGAAAGAGCTTTGATACTAGATGTGATGTTCCTTCTTGCCATATGTTAGCCAAAAATATGAAATATAGAGAAATAATTGATGAATGGTGGTGGAACCCCTAAAAAGTTTTCTGTTCCACTAGGTTTTAGGTCCATATTTGAATTTTCATTGGTTTTGAGATGGTGTTTTATGCCTTAGGGTTTTGTTTTACTTGTGTTCTAGGGCTCCTTGATGTCTTAAACCCTTCAAAAAACCCTAAAATGTTGTAAATCCTTGTGAACATTCTATTGGGTCAAAACATGATGCAAATAAGCCTTCTAGCATTGTCCCAACCCTTAAGCTTGTGAATGCATTTAAGGAATTCCAAGGGTTGATTGAACCATTAGAGATGAAGATTAGGGAATTGGTAAGAAGGTTTGATGAATGGAGTTTCAGTTTACTCCCAGATATTTTAAATGAAGATGGTGAAGTCAAACCTTTATAGGAATGGAAGGACCACTCAGGTAAAGTGATAGCTACTCAGGCATGGCTAATTTGTGATGGAGTTGATGTGGAGATTTTAAACAACAATATGGATAAGCTCACCCACATAGGCATTTTCCTTGAAGAATTTGATAAGGAGGCTAATCGGGTAGTCATAAAGTATAGTCCATACAGGAAAAAGGCATATGAAGTTATGACATTTGGCTGACCTTTTGAGGAGGATTTTGAGCTTTAGAAGTTCAATTATGTTGACATCTTGGACATGTAGGTTGCTACAATTGTGGGGTGGTGATGGAATTTTGATTTTATATCTTCAACAGTGATAGTTGCAGTGGGAGAAATACAATGCATGGCCTAAAAGTAGTATAGATTAGGCCTTTGATATATCAAAATTCAAATATTTATTTTCTCCAATTCAAAAGGGATGCCATGGATTTCTAATGTGGAACTAATTTGGTGCATTTTTCAAGTTCTTTATTTTATATTTTTCATCCTCAATTTTTGGGAGCACATGGAAAAGGCATTGTGGCTCATGGAAAGAATATTTGCATTGACTAAAGAGCCTTTTGGAAGGTGGGAGAAATCTTCATCAGCAAATGAGAAATGGTTTTTGTCTCATATGAGCATCTCCCTCATATTTTGGAAAATATAACTACCTTTTGAATGTAAATGTAAATGTCAAATGGAAATGTGACATGTGTACATTGGCCCAAAGCTTGTTATTGCTCCCTTGTTTTTATAAAGGGGAATTCAAGGCCAATTGTACAGGTTGTTGATTGATCTTAGAGAAAATTTTGTAAAGAGAAAATACAAATAATAGAATAGAGTCTACAATTTAGGTTATGAGTGTTGTATTTTTGTAAGTGAATTTTGATGACATCACTAGCGTTGAATATAAAGAATGGCATATCTTCAAAGCCAATTCTCTCCTAATGTACCTTCACTAGTTGAATTATCAATGAAATGATTAAAGGTTGTTTCATTGGTCTTTGTTGCTTTAAATGAATGTATGGTTTTTCCTTTGTTCAAATTCAAAGAATTTGTTAAATTTCTTGGATTGAAACCATAGGTTTAAGTGGTTGAATGTCAAGATATGATAACGAGTTTCTGGTTTTGAGTAATTGAGGCTGATTTTGTAATGCAACATTGTGTAAGCTCTATAATGCCAAGTGTTAATTTGTTGTCGAAGTTTATTTGCATTTGTGTTAGACCCTGTACCATGAATTAAGGCACTATTCTAGGATTTGCATTTGTGTTGCAATCATCTTAATCTTTCATAGAAAATACATTCAAATTACTTAATCTTTCCAAATTCTTATTGAAATGTATGTCAATTGAAATATACCATGCCCTATTGCTCTATAAATAATTAATATGTAAGGATTTGCTAGATCTTTGTAGTTATTCAATTGTCAAAGCAATTTCAAGTAGAGCTCATCTGTTATTTATAATGTATATGATTAATTGGCACAAAGGATCTTAAAATATAGTGTGGGATCACCCTCTCGAGTTTTGTAGAGCCCAAAGTGTAGGAGGAAAGCCTTACAAGCTTTCACTCATTCGTTGGCCAATCCCTCCAATTAGCTAACCATTGGAAAATGGCAATTCCATAGGCTAAATTGTGAGATCAACTTGGTTCATTAAAAACAACCAACAGATTGGCGACTCGGCTGGGGACAAACTTATGCAACATCTCTAGTTTGAGATCTGAAGTGCAGAGTCATAATAATTTGTAAAATGTGTTTATACATGAAAGGATGTGTCAAATTATCCTGAAATTTCTTGAATTGAGGTCGGTCTATCAAAGCTCCCAGTAAATTGTGTGTGCTCGTGTCAAGTTTCTTTGAATTGTCAAAGTTCTCTCTCAGAAGTCTCTATATACGTGAAATCTTGTAAATCTATTCAATATTCACAAATATTTTCAAATTCCCATCAAGTGTGGGTGGTGACTCTGAGTCTCTGTGCCAGTGCACAAGAATTCATTACAAGAACGTGAGGAGAGTTGAAGAAGAAGTTGCAAAGAAGAAAATGAGAGGAACCAAAAGCAACATGAAAAAACATCTAGAAAGGAAGCTTGAAGAGGAGCTGCCTCACAAATCCAAAGCATCATGGAAGGAAAAATATGCTCAAACAAATAAGTCTGTTAATCCTCCAATTCCTAAAGGTTCAAATTCTAATGAAGCTGTACAAGATAAGGAAGTACATAAGTTTGGTATGCCTGGTAATAATGAAGAAACCTTTGCTACAAATTTTCCTGCTAATTGCCAAAATACCCCCACTCCTAAAGTTATAGAAGAACCTGCACACTGGTGGAATTTATGGGATAAGGAATTAAATCCTAGTTGGTCAGCCAAAAAGGTTAATCTTGGAACTACTTCTATTTTCAATGAGAAAAACTTTAATCTTAGAGGGAAATCTAGAGATAGGACTCCCAACCCTCCTATGCAAAAGGAACTAGTAAAACTTACCAATTATACTCCTGAGAAGTTTGAAGATGAAGTTACTCTTGAGGATCTTGAGGAGGTGATAAATGATATCACACAACTTTAGGAAGAGGCATTAAGACTTGCTGAAATGAAGAATAAACAAGGCAAGGAAAGAGAGTAGAAAATAAGGGTTGCTATGATCCAAAGAGATTAGTTAAGACGAAGAGTAGAATCTCTGAGACAAATAGTGGATGAAGAACCACCCCTAGAAGATTTAGATGAGTCAGTTGTTAGAGAAGTTTTTAATCCTCCAAAGGTAAGTGTTCTTGTTGGAATGACTACTATTAGCACTTTCACCAGCTCTATTGTAACAACAAAGGTTTCAGATCCTTCTGCTACTACACCATAGTCAAAACCTATAGATATAGGGAAAATACCCATGGATCAACCCAGGAAAGTTAATCCAAAGGAAAATCTAGGCATCTCTATCACAAACACCACTACCACCAATGCTTAGAATAGTTCCATCCCTTCAAATGCATCTCTTGACCCTAAAATATTGAGATTACAATTGCTTGATAAAAATTTGCAAAAGGGATTAGACAAAATATAGATTCAGGCTACAAATGCTAAGATGGAAAGGAGGATTTCTTTCCTTAAGTCTTCAATTCCTAACCCCAATGCATCCACATCTCATAATACTTACCATTCAACAACCATGAATACTACTACATCTAGCCACTCCATTCCTACATCCCAACCTCATAATAATCAATCCAGTGGGAATATCCCTTGTAGGGATGGTGGTGGAGGACAAGGTGGGGGAGGTGGTGGAAATATAAATAATCAATTTGGAAATCAAAATTCTAGTGGCAGTGGAGGTGGAGGAAATAATGGGAATGGAGGTGGAGGTGGATCTGACAATACACAATCTAGTGGTCAAGGTGGTGGAGAACCTCACGATGATCAGAATGATTGGTTTACTAGGAGACCCATGTAGCCGAACATGTATAGGTGGTTATGCTTTGATGGGATTTATGGTTTTCCAAACTCTATCCCTGATGATATTAGAACTGTGCTAGTTATATTTTTTGGTAACAATTCCATCAGTGGAGAGGATCATTTGAAATATTTTGTCAACATGATGGATGAATTTGAGGTTAATACTGAGGATGTGATGATGAAATTGTTCATGCAAACACTCACTGAGGATGCTAGGGAATGGTATAGAGGTTTACTTGCATGAAGCATTGGGTCATGGGAGGAATTCAAGAGATTGTTTAGAGAATAATATGGTGATAAGACTGACCTGAGGTTCATGCTAAATAAATTCTACAACATATCTAAGCGGTCTAATGAGATGGTTTCTGATTTTAATGCTAGATTTCAAAAGGAAATGAATAGGTTGCCAAATAATCTAAGACCAAATTATGATACCTGTCTAGTAACTGATTGTAACACCTTTGATGCCAA
Source organism: Sequoia sempervirens (assembly GCA_007258455.2). Taxonomy (NCBI): domain Eukaryota; kingdom Viridiplantae; phylum Streptophyta; class Pinopsida; order Cupressales; family Cupressaceae; genus Sequoia; species Sequoia sempervirens. The sequence goes on from VDFB02058242.1 coordinate 70,778,831, forward strand.
AATGAGTTATCACTTGAGAGATAAGGACCCTCAAAATTTGAGGGAGGCCTTCAAGATTGAATTAAACATTGAAAGCAATAGAAGAGCATCAAGAAAGGTGGGAAGAAGGGATGATGTAATTTTTTTGAAAAATCCTAAGCATGATAAAGGATCTCAAGACAAAGGACTTTCTATTGAAGATAAGTTGGACAAAGTTTTGAGTTCTATGAATCTTGTTAACAATAGATTGTTGGCATATGGTTTAAGTGGACATGGTTTTTGGCTTCTAGTATTGTCATTGATGGCAACTAAAGTCATTATTTTGGTTCATAGTTATGCATTCAATCACCCGACAGATAAAGCGAAAAACTGTGTGTTACCGACATAGTACTCATGGAACATGGTATCCAATCTGATAGTTTCACCGGATCATCATTTTGTGCTATGGATCATCTTATTATTGAATCTCATAATGTTTCTTTTGTGGTTATGAATTTTTGAAGGTCTGGTATAACATTTTCTTTCTATTTGCTTGATAGAGCCGACTCAGTGTAAATGGTGTGTAGCGGATGTATAAAGTCAAATTATTTTAATTATCTTCAAGTTCAGATGTTTAATTATTGGTCCTAGCTATTTTGTAGCTAACTTGTTTGGATATGCATCAAAATTATTTATGTTTTGGTCAGACAAGTTGCAAATATTATTAAGTTTTGTTGAGCTGACCTGTGGTGATTAATTCCTGGTGAGTAGATATATTTAGATGATCCGTGACATCATTTGGATGCATGAAGAAGTTATGCGTGTGTATGTTGTGAAAGTCTAAGGTGTATTTGAGCGATTTCATGTGTAGTTTCACTTGCACATAAAGATTTTGTGTGCGAAATTGAGTAGAACAGAGAAAAAGTTGAATATCAGTCATCAAGACAAAAGTTCGACATCAAAGCTAAACCGAAACTGCAATCAAGTATTGGTAGATGCTATCTATTTAGTTCATTTTCTCTTGGATCAATTCCAAACTATTGTAAGGGCAGTGAGCCCCCATCTTTTGAGCAACGAGCTCTAGGAAGGGAGCCTAAATGCAAGTGCATTCCCATTTTGTAATACTTCTTTTGAGTATACTCAAAACTTATTGTGGATTGGCCATCCATCGTGGTTTTTCTCCTTATAGGGTTTCCATGTAAAAATCCTTGTGTTATGGTTGTGTGGTTTCTTATTTTCTGTTTCTGCATATTAACTTTGATTAAATGTGTTAAGTAGAATAAAGATCAAGATAAAAGAATTAATTTTTGCACAACACTAATTCACCCCCTCTCAGTGTTGCTTGTTTCCAACACAGATTGGATAAGCATGGGAAGGGGCTTGGAAATGATAAGGAATGTTTTCAAAAGAATGAAAAGTCCCCAAGACTCCAATATTATCCTTATAAAACAAATTAGAAAAATGGAAAGCCAATCAGTAATAATTAGAAAAATACACAAGATCAGGTTACACTTGATCCACTATAGAAGCATTTTGCTAATTTTGTTGATGAAATTCCTTGGTGTATGGTTTTCCAGTTGCCTCACTCTTCTCACCAATGTGCAGTTGTAAAATTGGTGGAAGTTGAACATGATGCACTAGAAAGTTATGATCCTTCTCATGATGATGATGTTGAAGTAAATGCACTTATGAGCATATTTGATTTTGCTGATAATGATTTCTCATCTGATGAGGAGGCTCATGAACTTGATGTGGACAACCAAAGATAAAGAGCCAGTATGTATCACCAACAAGTTCTCTCTGATGAAGGAAATTAAAGTGATCATGATGTGTACATTAGAGATAACTGAGGATGATGTATCTTTAAGAAGACCCTCAAATGAGGAGATTGAAAAGTTGAAAGTAGCTTTGGCCGCACATGCTAGAAGTAATTACCACTTGAGAAATAGAATTGTAGGCGGAGATCAAGGTAAGGCTAGAAGTGTCTTCATTAAGGAGAAAAATGCAAATGAAAAAGGATCAAAAGCTGAGAACAAAGTGGATGAGGCAAAAGACAAGGGTGGTAAAGGGGATAAAATTTGGGCAAAGAAAAATGAGAAACCAAAGGTTAATGGAGAAGTGATATCTCTTGCTATGAGGACAAAGACACAAAAGCAAAATTCTGAGCTTGAGAAGAAGGAAGCCAAGACTAAAGTTAAGGTAAAAGGTGAACAATAGAAGGAGAATTTTTTTGAACAAGGTATAACCACTAGATTTACCTAAGTACACTCCTATTGACATGTTTCAGTTGCTTTCACAAGTTAAGGTTTCAGTCCCTTTGCTTGAGATGATGAGGATTGAGGAGCTAAAAAAAAAGGTGGTAGCCCTTATCAATGGTGCTACTACAACCTATAATGAGACAAAGGTGTCTATTTTTCCCAAAGTGAGTGGAAAATAATTGAAAGAAAAGGAAGTTGAGGGAGTGATTATTGAAATACCTCAAATATACCTAGGAACCACAATTATTGCCAATTTTGGTAATATCAACCCATTTTTTTATAACATTGATTGTTTATGGAAAGATTCTAAAGAATTATATGATAGATTCAGGGGCCTCTCCAACATAATTCTGGTTGAAATCATGAAGGAGATGGGATTGAAGATAGATAGTGCTTATGGAAAGTGCTATGCTATGGATTCTAGAGAGTCCCTGTAATTGGGGTGATCAAAGAACTCCCATACAAGTTAGCTATATTTCCTGACAAAGAATTAAAAATGAGTGTGACAGTGGTGGACATTCCACCCAATTATGGAATTTTGTTGTCAAGAAGATGGAGTGCTTCTATGGGGAGTAGCATGTAGTGTGATATGTCTTACACCACATTCCTTGTTGATCGTAAGGATGCCAAACTAGTTAGGGAATCAAAAGTCCCTCACATGATTGAGTTTTCCCCAGAAGAAGATGAATTCATTTTGTGGACACTAGCATCAATGATTTTAGGATTGAAGAATTACTAGAGGAAGGTGATAGGCAACTTGCACTTCTTGAAAGAGAGATGAAATAAATTTTTAATAATGATGATCTTTGGACCATGTATTTTGATGGTGCATGCTCCAAGGAGGGATCTAGTGCATGGATAATGTTGACGCCAAAAAATGACAAGGTAACAGTGCCTTATGGGAAACTCAGTTCAAGGGGGCCCCCTTTGCGCCAAGCTGAGTGACCTCCGGATTTTAAAGAAGTCGGCTTCTTCTATAATAGTTTTTTGAAAAGGGAAAAGGAAACGGATATGATGAAGCAAAGTCGAATCAAGGCGATGCGCCAAAATATGCTGATGGGCACGATAAATCATAGATTTAGGGGCCTGAATGGTGTTATTACGTTCTAAAACGTCAGAGACTTAAAGGTATAGCGTAAATAATTCATTTATTGACATAAAATAGTATCGCATGCATCCTTACCATCAAGAAGAGTCATTTAGACATGATTTAGATAAGCAAGCTTGCATTCAATATATAGAAGTTCTGTTAAATGAAATGCTTAAGACAATAAAAGCACAGTTTATAGTTTAATCAATACATGAAAAACAGAAAGGCTGAACAGTTGGAACAGTCTAAAAGTTTCTTGCACATAAAACCTATAAGAGAGGCCTGGTGTCTCTTGCTATAACCAGTATCCTTTTTCTTAAAAACTCTTGGATCAATCTATCGTTGGACCTTTTTTCCCTTGGAATTTCGGACCCCTCTCTCGTTGACGGAGAGAGTATATATAGCTGGAGAGGAAAACTCCCACCGCTTTGGAACGCTGTAACAGAAAAGATCTCCCAATCCCCTGCAATGATGTCAGAATCAAAAGATTTCCCATGCCGTTACAATGGCAACGAGTTACAACGCGGCATCTGGATATTCATGTGCAGGCGCGCCCTTTGTAATGATGGCAGGGGCCCCAGCCAAGCTTCGAGGCAACAAGTGCCATCCATCGCTTCGGAAAAGAAAGACGAGCAGCACTTGATAACAATATATTGCTCAGCTAGCCGATCGCCTGCTTTGATGATCAGTATAAGGCACGTGGCGGCCCGTCGCGGCCCGAATGAGAATTCCTCTTACTGCTGCTGAGAGAGTGTGAAGAAGCGACACGTGTCCAAGGGGGGAGGTCTTTCCTAAAGTGGGGAGAGAGCCACCTAAACTGGGTCTGAAAGATGCTTGGCAGCGTTTCGCAGCCCGCTGTGTTTAGCTCCTTGCTGTGTTGGAAAGGCTGCGAAAGGTCGCCACCTGGCAGAAGGTAGGGCCCGCCAAAAATAAAGAAGGCCGCGGAAGCACTTCGTAGCCCGCAGCTGCTTATTTTATCTCTATAAGAAAAGTCTGCGATATGCCGCCACGTACCAAGATGTGGGCCCCTCTGACAATCTTAGGAGTGCTGGCTTTTGTGGAAGGCTTTCGCAACCCGAAGAGGATACAAAGCAACAGAAAATAAAAATTTCCATAGGCGAGACACGTGGACGCCCAGCGCAGCATTTCGGGACCCGAAAGGGGAGCCGCTATCCGAAGTTGCGAAGTGAGAAATGTGCAAAGGGGAAGATCAAAACCCGTCAGAGAACTGAATAAACCTGGCGATGCATAGGCCGGCACACAAACATTTACAAAAGGAAACCGAAGGGAGCTGTTTGAAACTTTATTTAAACAGCTTTTGGTGACTTATCAGGGGCGTTTCAGATAAAGAACGGAGAACCCAAAAACTCTCTGGTTCTGCAGACCAGAGCCTTCATCCATGGGGCGAATGGTATCAGAGTTTGGAAAGTGCAGCCTGCAAAGGCGACCATTCACTTTCAGACGGCTTTGCTATGCTGCGCAAATTCTCTTGTGCCCCGCGAAGATCAATAGCTTCCTTGTGAGGCAGCACCTTAGGTAGGCCAGCGCCTGCTTGGATATGGAAAAACAGCTGAGAGAGTGGATGAATGATTGCCTCAATGTTGGCCGCCATTGGGGAGCTGCCGAATTCCTTGAATGCCTCCGGGTCGTTCTCCTTTTGCTTAATAACCTCCGCGATCTGTGTAGTTGTGGCAATGGAGCCATCCTCAAGAAAGGGGAATGGCAATCCCAGCTTGCCTAACTCAAAGAAACCTCTCCGTATGCCGTCAAGAGCCTTGCTCAGAAAAGCCGCCGCTGCCTTAGTGCGCTGGAAAGCGGAATGACAATAGATGAATTTATTGGCAACTTGAGCAGCAATGACCTGATCTTCGATGCCCGCCTCAGCAAGAATTTCATCCGTGACAGAGTATAGCTTATTTAGCAAGTCCCTTATCTTAGGAATATTTTCCAGGATGAAACACGGGAACTGCTCCATTATGTCATGGGCCTCCTGATTGAGTCTTGATGCCTTGTCTATGAATCAGAGAATAGGCTGCAGAGTTAGACAGAAGGTCTTGACCTTCTCCCAGTGAGAAATGTATAATTTCCTAACTAGCGGAATGACATAAGGTTGGACAGGGGTAGGTAACCCAGAGGCTTTAAGCGAAGAAATTTCTGTTTCCCTTGAAATAAGGGCCTCAGCCAATTCAGCCTTCTTCTTTTTCTCGGACGCCAACTGCTCCGCATAGCTGTTCATTTCTTTATTCCAAGTTTGTTCAGCTCGCGAGTGGTTAGCCGATTGCTCTTCCAGAGAAGCCTTTGTCTCTCAGAGCTCTTCCTCTAGCTTAGTCTTCATCTCTCGGAGCTCCTCTTCTAGCTTAATCTTCAGGCCTTTGAACTCGGCCTCTTTCTCCCGTACCCTTTGCTGATACTGCTCTTGTAGGCGCTCCAACTCCTCACCCTTTTCTGCCATCTTCTGACTGTATTCAAGGTGGAAACATTCAAGCTCCTCCTCCATCGACCGCAGGTTCTGCTGCGCTGCTAGGTTTTGACTCTGTAATTCCTTTACTAGGCCAGGGTCAGGAACCTGGGTCTTCGCAATTTCATCTTGAAGTCTGTTTCTCTCATTTTCTGCTGTTAGCGCCCTCTCAGTCATTCGGGTGATATCCGCTTCTAAGGATTTTTCTTTTGCCTCTAGAAAGCTCACCCTTTCCTTGGCTGCTCTGAGCTGCTCGTCCTTCTTCTGTAACTGGCGACCAGTTTTTAGGAAGTCAGAAGTGACCACCCGTTGTGTTTCCTCCATGATTTCGACTTTATCTTGCGGCCGGGCTACCTTCATGTCAAGTCCGACAGCATAGATTTCATAGTCCTCGGGTTGTATTTCTCCCTGAGGCTTGTTTATCCTTGGGTACATAGTTGCAAATTTTAATTCTTGCCGAGCCTCATCATACGAAGCCTATACTCTCGGTTCGGCGGGGGCATTGTCATCCTTCGCTTTTCATCGCCTCATTCTATTTACACGCGCTTCCTTTCCACAATCTATCTGTGCTATGAACTCAGCTGGTGATGAAACCAACCCACCTGCGAAAGGGACACCCGAGGGCAGAGCATAGGGGTAGGTAATTTTCATAGGTGCACGCATCTGCTTCTTTTGGAGAGTGACTGTTTGTGGAGAAAAGTGCGGTATGTTCCATAGCTTGGCCTGAGAGCTATCAGCGGGGCTAGACATTTGCAGCGACTGAATTAGAGATTCAGTTGTAAGGCTCATTGGCCTGGGGAGAATAGTTGCTGACTGGGTATCGACTTGTTGTAATAGAAATGAATCAGTGAGCATGGTGGAAAAAGAGTGAGGGCCGACAGGGGGAACATTTTCTGAAAGCGAGGTGAGGAAAGTCTGAGCGGCAGCAGAAGGCGTAAGCATGCTCGGAGGAGTAATTATAAATGGTTGGGCCTGCGAATATTGGGCAAATCCAGCCGAATAAGCTAGACTAGAAGCAGAGGGTGGAGGCCTCAGACCAACAGAAAGAGTGGCCGACGGAGGAGCGGATACGAAAGATTGAGATGTAAGAGAGGAAGGAGCAAAATGTACCTGTTGACTAGTCGGCGGTGGCTCTAGGATCGTTTGTGACTCGCCCGCAAACTCTGGCATTTGACTAGCAGTTGGCACATCTCCTTCGGTGGGTTCATGTGAAACTGTCCCGATAACACTTTCTGTGCACTGCCTTTTCGCAGGCGGACACTCACTAACCTCGGCAGTCGGATCATTCTGCTGGGGCATTAGCCTGACCGGTTTAGCGGCCCATGTGCGTGTAAGCGAGCCTCTTGATATATTAAAGCGCACATTAGTGCCCACATAGGCGGCATGCTCGGAGACATTGCCTCCTTGCGCAGAAGAGGATGATACCGCCGTTTCTTCTTCCTACTCCTCGGATCCCTCCGCTTCTTCGCTCCTGTCAGTGCTAGAGATCGGGCTGGGATGACCTTCATCCCACCATCTTTCAAATTCCTGGTCGTCCTTTACCTGATTATAAAGAGCCTTCAACTGCGCTATTTCTTGGCGATGTTTCTAAAAAGCCTTTATTTTTTCATCACTCCATTCCTCGCCCACCTTCAACTTGTTATACATGGTGCGCTCTATCGGAAGGTTGTCCCTGGCCACGACCACTGGAAAGTAAAACTTGTGCCATGGGCCTCTAGTGTCTGGTGTAGGGATTTGTGCTAATTCAACAAAATCTTCGTCTTTATCAGTCCGCTTATTATGCCGTTTCTCCCAGTATGGTCAGGGAACATGGATAACCTTCATATGTGGCTCTGGTAGGTCGTTGAAAGGGTTGTAATCCCATTTATCATTTACCAGTACCAACCCTAGCTATGCCAGCTTCTCCCCTAACAACTTGTGTACTTGTTTTTTAACCAGCGTTATCGACTTGAAACTCTTCAGGCAAGTGAAGAATCCCTTCCTCTTGACACTTTCGCAGCTACAGAACATGAAATCGATGATACACACCTGTCAGAAAACCTCCAGTGCGAGCACTCTATCGGTGATGCAAGCCAAGAGCAGGAAAGACTTACCAATAAAACCCCGCATTTGAAGGATTGTGAAATCCTTGCCTAAGAACTAGTCATAGGCAGGGGTGTAGCTTTGCAGAAATCTAGTCTGCTCAATGTTAAGCCGGACGATATCACCTTCTCCGATCAAATCATTCAAAACCGGGGCTATGAAATAGTCCGCGAAGGCATAATAGTCATATGATGCGGAAAGAAAAGGTGTCCATGTAGACACCGGCTTTCTTTTGTTCTGCTCATCAAAAATTGATAGCGGAAGGAATCGGGCGAAGAAATCCGGATTCTGATGCAGGAACATGTGGACCAGGTAGGAAAGAAATCTAAATTTCTTTTCCACCTGATAATTCTCTATTTGCTGTATCATTTCTTCAACCATGAACTGAGCAAAATCATACCAGAAAAGCTCATGCTGCTTGTGAAACTGCATTGCGAGACCCAACTGAAAAGCCTCGATCTTCTCATCGGAATCTCGGCCGCAAACAAATTCCAGCATGGATATGGGGTCCTGGAGGTCATCGCGAAATGAACCACGTGATAATGGAATACTCGGTGCCTTAGCAGACGCAACACCTTTCTTATTAGTCTCTTCTAACAAGAAATCAGAGCCGATTTTCATTCTTTTCCATATTTTTTCCCCTTGCTTGGGCGAAAATGCTCGATATTCTCCTTTCTTCTGCTTGGGTCAGGGATACATAACATATGCCAGATGGCTTCTGGGCTGATCTGAACCCTTAAATTGTGACCTTCAATGCAATGGGTATGTGGATTATAGCGCTGAAAAGCTGCGTCGACCACCTCCGGGCAATAGTGCACCAACGGGATCATATATTGTGGAAGGCCGCTAAGCCAGACTCTACTTGCCGTGGCTTGGTCTGCCCTTGGTGCCGATAACCTTGCACAAGCTGCCTCCCTGAGAGATTTAGGGTTCTTGGCAAGCTTCAGGTCGTAGATATTAACCCACTTTTCTCTAACCTTTTTTGGGCTACTCCATTCCTTGGGTTTTTCCAGCTCTTCTGTGTTGGCTCTTCTCGTCTTCGCGGGTATACCAGGAGTGGCATATGCTACATCATCGTACACATATACCTCATCCGAAGAACGAATGGCCATATACAGTTCCTGGCTAATCTCCTCCTGCACCGGTTGAGCTAAAGATTCTGACATTTTTCTTTCGCTGCAGAACTTGTAAGCTTCCTGGCCTGCAAATACGCTTGCTCTGGATACATAGACAGAAAACACTTTGCACCTTCCTTGCGTTGCAAAAAATACTTTGAAATACTAAGCCGTTTCATGCAATAATAGCAACTTCATAAGGTGGTAGGCCAAAGCAAGCCTTTTGCATTTAATTCGGCATGTACCGGTGATCTGGCAACTCGTGCTAGATGAATTAATTGCTATTCCGAGGCGGCCAGATTTCATTATCATATTGGGGCGATTGTGTGATACGCCCTGATCTCCTTAGAAATTGAGCTTGCAACTAGCCCTCTCCTCTTGCATTAGCATGTACCGGTAATTAATATCCTGGCCGGAATGATTACGCCAAGCAAACGATCATGGCCTGAAGAGATACGAGTATCGCCTTAGGCTCTGGGATGCGTTTGAAATTTGACACCATAGCATACGGCCATACGTCCCTTCACCAACAAGTGCCACCTTTTTAAAGCTTAATTAATTAACTTTATTTAATTAAGCACGCCTTGAGCCGTGCTATCGTGCATGTATCGGCCAAAAATATGAGCAAACGCAGACTCGGCCTTCGAGATTGCAGCTAGTATATATCACGTTTCTTACAGGCAGATTGGCATATGTCCTGTCAACTTTTCTATAAATAGTCTAGTAGATAGCAAGCAAACATACTCAGCGTTTAAGAAGTGATAGGCCAGTAGAAGACTGCTAAGCAAGTCTTTTCATAGGTTAAGTGGTGAGCAGATTTTGACATTACTTAGCAGACTTAGGGATAGTGTTAGGAGAGATGGATACCCCTATTCGCCTAACCTCGTTCAAATCACAGACGGTGTTTGTAGGTGAGATCTCCACTAGAAGGCTCAAAAGAATGACGAAGAACAAGCACTCGCTAGTTCTAGTAGCCATTAAGTGGGTTCTAGGCAAGGACTGTGTTGAATATGAAGATAAGTATCGGGTGAACACCGACGTGTGCTCACACTTTGTAGCGTCCATGCTAGACATTTGTGCTCCCCGACCGCTTATCTTGAAGCTGGTCAAAGAAATCTTCCCGAAGAAGTACCTGAATGGGCTCAGCGAGGTTGTTACACATGCTGCATACGGGATAGGCCTGCCTACAGCCAGCGACCTGCGTCGCTTTATCGAAGAAGAAGCTGTTGTCGTTTGGCTGCCATTCCTGAGCGGATTCCACCTACAGACCCGTGGCCAGCACCAGCAAACGGTTACTCAAGCCCTACACTTCCTGTTCAGGAGCTACAACGTGATACCCTTCTACGATGTAGAATGGTATACTGACTTCAGGGACCTGGTGTATCCACCACCGATGACGGCTGTGTTGAATGATGCTGCCAGTGCTACCGAGGAGCCCGTGGACGAGGAAGAAGCGGACGCTGTGGTAAATGCATCGGTTGCTGCCAGCCATTCCTGTGGATAGATGACCCCCTTGCCTTGCTAACTGATGATGTAACTCACATGTTCTAGATAAGCCTGATAAAAGGCCATCATATATATATATACTTTGATACTTGTATATTTTGAAAATCGGCATCCATGCCATTTTGTAACTCAGGAACATATATATAAATATATACATCTCTTTTTTAAAGAAAACTATGCTCCTTTTTGCTTCTGTGTTCAATTTTCTGGGTTTGCAAATCTTGTATGTTTTTTCTCCATGTATGAGTGCATTTTGTGTAAATCATCCCTGGTGTTTTATCCACCACCTTTGATGAGCAAATGCGTAGAAAGACTGCCGATTTAGCAAAAGAACAGGCCAAAAACACGAAAGGAAAATAAAAGCGTTATTTACAACTATACAAGGTAGGGCTTAATGCTTAATGGAACAATTTAAGGTGAATCCCATTAACCGGGATTCCTAGCGGTTCTTGTTCCATATTTTCCAACTCAAAAGCATTGTGTTGCATGCACCGAATGATTTTGAAGGGTCCCTCCCATAGGCTGTCAAACTTACCGTGCTGACCTGGCTTTGCAGCCCTGCTGTCATATTTTAGCACTAAGTCTCCATTTTTTAGGCCCTGGTCAGAAGCCTTCTTGTCAAACCATCGTTTGACCACCTGTTGACGGCTTGTCATTGCTATTAAGGAGTTCTCCCTTTTTTCTTGTACTTCCAATAGTTCGGCAAGCCGAACCTCCATGGCATCATTTTGTTCTATCTCAAGAGATTTCAACAACTGTATCGCCGGGATCTCCATAGAGATAGGTAACAGTGCCTCCTTCCCATATACCAGCTCATAGGGAAAAGTATTGAGGACTTGCTTAGGAGTTATGCAGTTGGCCCAGAGTGCCTTTCAGAGATTTTTATGCCATTCCCTCTGGTGTTCTGAGCTGACCTTTTTAAGGAGTCAGACCAAACTTTTATTTGTCGACTCGGCTAGGCCATTTCCCTGTGGATAATAGTTTGATGATGTTTTAAGGAATATGCCATTTTTTAATGCAAAGTGACATACCTTTGTACCTACAAATGCTCTGGCATTGTCTGAAATAATTGTCTTCGGAGGGCCGAACCTTGTCACTAGTGTTTCGAGGAAATCTACAATCTCTGTTTCTGTTGCCTCCTTAAGGGGAACAGCTTCTGCCCACCTTGTAAAGTAGTCTGTAGCTGTTAATATCCACCTATGTCCGGCACTAGAAACTGGGTTGATCATTCCGATGAAATCCAGACCCCATTGCGCAAATGGTTCATCCGCCACGATAGGTTTGAGGGGCATCGCTGAGTTCTTCCTTCTGTCAGAGAAGAACTGACATTTTTTACAAGCCCTTACCAGAGAGTAGGAATCATTGAAGAGTCTAGGTCAGTAATATCTAGCTCGCAGGACCTTGATGGCAGTAGTTTTAGTGGAGAAATGCCCACCTTCGTCGCTATTGTGAAAAGCGTCGAGAATCTTCTGCGCCTCCCCTGAAGTAACACATCGCAGGAGCACACCATTGAAATTTCTTTTGAAAAGAATTCCTTCTATCAGCGTATATCCGCAATTCTGTAGCCGGTAATACCTCCTTTTTTGGGAAGAGAGACCTGGCGGATACCTTTCGGTTTGCATGAAGTTCATTCTATTTGTCAGCCAATCGTCATCCAATCCAGATCCATTTATCAGGACGGGTTCTGATTGTTCCTCTTTGGCAGGTACCTCCTCGTCCTATGCCATATACTCACACAACCCTCTCCCTTTGACAGTCTTGGTAGGCCTGACCTCGATGTCATACTCTAGGATCTTGGTAATCTAATTAGCTCTTTTTTCTGTGATCTCTCCCTCCATGATGTATTCCCGCACACTAGAATGTGCGACATATACCAGAACTTTGTTGCAGGAGATTAGATGACGAAACTTTTTAAGTCCTTTTACTATTGCAAAGGCCTATCTTTCGATGAAGTTATAATTCACCTCATATTCCTTTAGCGTTCGGGAATAGAACGCCACTGGATGTTCTCCCTTTCCTTCACTATCCTTTTGAGTCAGAATAGTAGCGATACTGGACTTGCTACTGAAGGCATACATTATAAAATCTTTGCATTGATCTGGATTAATTAACACCGGGGTTGTGGAGATCGCTTCCTTGACCTTTTCAAAAGCCTCCCGAGCTTCTGTTGTCCACTTAAAAATTTGATCATTTTTCAGCATTAGGGTGATCGGCCTAATCATTCCCGCAAAATCAGAAATAAATTTACTGACGAAATTCACCTTGCTAAGGAAAGACTGGATGCCTTTCTTATTTACCAGAAGAGGAAGCTCCTTGATAGCCCTCACTCTTTCGGGGTCAATTGAAATACCTTCCTTAGACACAATATGTCCTAACAGCTTACCTTGAGGTACTCCAAATACACATTTCTTTGGATTTAGGGAAACCCCGAACTCCTGGCACTTTTGAAAAACCAATTCCAAATGATCGAAATGATCATCTTTAGATTTAGAGAACACAGTAAGGTCATCCAAATAGATTAGGATAAACTTATTGATCAGTTCGCTAAATGCGACGTCCATAGCCCTCTGGAAAGTTGCCCCTGCATTAGATAAACCAAAAGGCATTTTAGCATATGCAAATGTTCCCCACTTGGTGGTGAATGTAGTATTGTGCTGATCTTCTTCTTTTACTCGATCTGGTTATAGACAGAGAAGCCGTCTAGCAGAGAGAACATTTCTGATCCTGCGACAGTCTGGAGGATCGATTCCATAGAAGGCAATGGATAGTGGTCTTTCAGAGATGCTCTGTTTAGGTCTCAAAAATCCACGCATAAGCGGATATCACCATTCTTCTTTCGAACTGGTACCAGATTTGATACCCAAGTACTGTGTTTGATTGGGAAGACAATACGTGACTCAATGAGCTTGGTTAGCTATTGTGCCATCAAGGCCTCAACTTTAGGGTTGATCGGCCGCTGTTTCTGTCGGATTGGTTTCGCACCTTCTGTTAGCTCAATAGTATGTTGAATGATGCCAGGATCGTAACTTTCCAGATCATCGTAGGACCAGGCCACTACTCCATATTTTTCATAGAAACTGATAAGCCTTTCTCTATCTTACTGTGAGACATCTTTTCCAACCCAAAGGTTCCTGTCATCGGAAACCCGAAGGTTTTCATAATCACTTTTGTCTGCCACGAACTTCCGCTTATCATTTCGGGTGTCATTACAATCAAATTTTTTTTCGAGAGTAACTAACCCTCTCGGAAGTTTATTTGACTTGAGCTGCATAATTTGTCCTTCGTAGGCCTTGGCGATCTTTGGTTGAAGATGATCAGCAAATTTCCCTGAGTGCTGAATAAACGAGGTGATGTGTTCATCGCTCTAAAAAACCTGCCAACTTTGATCATTGTCGGGGATTGCTGGTTGAACAAGCACTCGCACTGAATATTTGTTCCGAAGCAAGTCAGAAACAGGATCAAACTGGGCACCGATCACCGCCATGCGATCTGCATCGCCATTCTGCGTTCGGGGGACGGTTAGGATGTTGAAAGCTTCAAAACTTTCTACAAGGTCCCAGATTCGATGTTGATAGGATCTCATGCGGATATTCTTTGCTGCTGAGATTCCTCGGACCTGATTAACTACCAGTTCTGAATCTCCGAACACAATCAATTGCTTGATACCCATTCGTTCTGCTAGGCTTAGGCCTTGGACTAACCCTTCATATTCAGCCTCGTTATTTGAACAGGCAAATTGGAATCGGAAAGACCTCAACAACTTTTCATTTTGTGGGGATATTAGACATATCCCTGCTCCAGCTCCAACTTTGCTCCTTGCTCCGTCAAAATACAATGTCCACAGCTCATTTGCTTGGTCATCGTAGGATTCTTTGGCGACCTTCGGAAGAACTTGGTCTTCATCATAAATTACATATGTGCCTAATCCAGTAGCATGATAATTCCCGAAAGGATCATTATTCATGTGTGCACTCAACAGAGCATCTTCCTCATCATTTTTATCTCCACTCACCCTCTCCTCCTCTAGCAGTTCGACATTGAACATGTCCTGCTTGGTGATGGAGGTATGTGCGGCCTCAAAATTAATCAGGGCCTCATCTGCCACGTGTTCAGAGTGTAGAGCCTCTGATTCTATCTTCATTTTTGCACCATGCTTGGTCCTAAGTATTAGATGTGACCAATCTAAAGATAAATATCCACCCACCTTTGAAGTAAATTCTCGGGATAGACAGAGACCGAACATAGGAGGAACATCTATGATCACTGTATCTTGCGGGACCGTGATACTTGGGCAGGCAAATAGTGTTAATGGAAGCGCTTTGATGACACCCACAGTATCAACTTTATTTCCATCCAGCTGCATCACCCCCTTCTTCATAGGCTGGTAGTTGAGTCCCAGGGCTTCGGCTATCAGTTTCGGCATAACCGTCGTACTAAGGCTAGAATCAATCATAGCGTTGTGTAATAGCTTATCCCCTACAATGAGGGTCAAGAAAAAGGGTTGAGGTTTTGGCCTACCTCCGCCATGCGTATGGGATTCCTTCGCTTTGTCTGTAAGTACCTTAGCTGGTGGCATTTGATAAACCACCTCCGTATTGGCAGACGACTCTGTTGGTGCTGAGTTGATCTCTTGTTGAAGCGCCTTTTGTAGCATAGTTTTCTGTTCTGGGATAGCTAAAATGTCCCATAAAGACACATTAGCGGATGATTTCTTCAACTGCTCCACCACATTAAAAGGTGAGGAGCTCAGAGATTTTTGCTCCTTTGTTCTTGTTATAATAATTTCCTTCCGCGGTTGAGAAGACAAAGAGACGGTCGAAGCACCAGGAATTTGATCGGAAATGTCTTTGCATTGCGGGTTGTCCGAAAGTGAAACAATGGGCTCACCGGTGAATCTCCTCTTTGAGCATGTGTTATAGTCAGACTGTACCCACGGTGTTTCGGCTATGGACGTGTCATTTGCAAACACCATTTCCTCATCCTCCATCCATGAGAAGAGTGCATGATCAGGAACAATATTAGACTCTTGCTCTAAGGACATTCCCTGCATTTGTGCGGTAAGGACCGCATTCTCCATTGTCGAGGCATATATGTACTCTTCGTTCTCTGTCGCAATACCTTGACTACGTTGCTCTGCTACCCTTTGTTGTAAGTTGCCACGCGGACAATTTTGGGGCATATGTGCATCGTTGCAAGGGAAGCACCATGGATTAATGTCATCAATAAGATTGTTTTGTCCCGCGGTTAATTCTCTACTAGAGCTTGGCGACGCACCTACCAGCGGCGTAGGCACCAGAACCATTTGGTTTGTAGCCGCTGCGGGTGGATTAGTGCGAGGCACATTCTGATATTGATTTTGTTGATAGGTAGGCCACCCACCTTGATAGTTTTGATATGCAGGCTATGGAGGCATTGCTTGGTTCCGCTTGAGAGTTGTTATATCGTTTGCCATAGTTCGCAACATCTCCTTGAGGTCACCCATTTCATTCTTGGGAGGACCCGATGTGGAAGCCAAGTTTTCGGGAGCAGCTGCATATGAGTACGCTGACTGGGGAGTTGCTGGCGCACTGGTCGACGCAACCTCTTGTGCCGCGTTTGATATCTCAGGAAATATCGGCACAACAGGTCGAGGGGGCAATTTCCCGTAATCTATCAAGTGATTCTCCGCTTTGATAGCGGTGGCATATGCATCTGGTAAAGTGGCTCCTCCCAAAGACTTGATCATCATAGAAATGTCGGGGTTAATGGACTTCAGATAAAACATGAACGCTAGTTCTGGAGTCGGGCGGATAGTTACAGGAATCATCTGCCAACTTGAGTGAAATCGGGCATTGAAGTCCATCAGAGCCTCCTGGGGCGCTCATTTGATGATGGATAACTGGTAATATAACGAAGAACGATCTCCGTCATTTGAGAACCTTTCATAGAATGGATCTCCGAGGTCATCCCAAGTGCGAATGGTATTAGGAGTCAGTGTTCGGTACCAATCCAGAGCTTTGCCTTTAAATGACGCAGCAAGGAGCCTCAGGGCTACATTCTGCGCTGTGATACCGTGTACCAGACATACATCTGCTACATCCTGCAAATGTTCTGCCGGTGTATTTGTGTTGTCCCCGACAAATTTGGGAAGAGCTTTTAGTGCCGAAACCGGGATAGCGCCCCAAACAGCAGGCACCACCGGAGCTACCAGCGGACTTCCAGCATCCCATGCTACATAGTTTCTGTTCGCGGCCGGCAACATGGTGAGAGGAAAAGGTGGCGAGAATGGAACGGTTACTAACTGATTTGCAGCCTGGACTGTCCCTAATGGAGGTAATAGTAAACTTGGGTTATTTGCAGTCTGGGATCTAGTTACAGACCGATGGCTCATACACCCCTCTATAAGACAATTTCATTAGTTCGGGTCCCACTGGGCGTGCCAAGAAAAGGGAACCAACTGTTGATGCCAAAAAATGATGAGGTAACAGTGCCTTATGGGAAACTCAGTTCAAGGGGGACCCCTTTGACCCAAATTGAGTGACCTCCAGATTTTAAAGAAGCTGACTTCTTCTATAATAGTTTTTTGAAAAGGGAAAAGGAAACGGATATGATGAAGCAAAGTCGAATCTAAGGTGATGCGCCAAAATATGCTGATGGGCACGATAAATCATAGATTTAGGGGTCTGAATGGTGTTATTACGTTCTAAAACGTCAGAGACTTAAAGGTATAGCGTAAACAATTCATTTATTGACATAAAATAGTATCGCATGCATCCTTACCATCAAGAAGAGTCATTTAGACATGATTTAGATAAGCAAGCTTGCATTCAATATATAGAAGTTCTATTAAATGAAATGCTTAAGACAATAAAAGCACAGTTTATAGTTTAATCAATACATGAAAAACAGAAAGGTCGAATAGTTGGCACAGTCTGAAAGTTTCTTGCACATAAAACCTATAAGAGAGGCCTGGTGTCTCTTGCTATAACCAGTATCCTTTTTCTTAAAAAATCTTAGATCAATCTATCATTGGACCTTTTTTCCCTTGGAATTTCGGACCCCTCTCTCGTTGACGGAGAGAGTATATATAGCTGGAGGGGAAAACTCCCACTGCTTTGGAACGCTGTAATAGAAAAGATCTCCCAATCCCCTGCAATGATGCCAGAATCAAAGATTTCCCATGCCGCTACAATGGCAACGAGTTACAACACGACATCTAGATATTCATGTGCAGGCGCACCCTTTGTAATGATGGCAGGGGCCCCAGCCAAGCTTCGAGGCGACAAGCGCCATCCATCGCTTCGAAAAGCAAGACGAGCAGCACAATATATTGCTCACTAGCCGATCGCCTGCTTTGATGATCAGTATAAGGCACGTGGCAGCCCGTCGCGGCCCGAATGAGAATTCCTCTTACTGCTGCCGAGAGAGTGTGAAGAAGTGACACGTGTCCAAGGGGGGGAGGTCTTTCCTAAAGTGGGGAGAGAGCCGCCTGAATCGGGTCCGAAAGACGCTTGGCAGCGTTTCGCAGCCCACTGTGTTTAGCTCCCTGCTGTGTTGGAAAGGCTGCGAAAGGTCGCCACCTGGCAGAAGGTAGGGCCCGCCAAAAATAAAGAAGGCCACGGAAGCACTTGGCAGCCCACAGCTGCTTATTTTATCTCTATAAGAAAAGTCTGCGATATGCTGCCACGTACCAAGATGTGGGCCCCTCTGACAATCTTAGGAGTGCTGGCTTTTGTGGAAGGCTTTCGCAACCCGAAGAGGATACAAAGCAATAGAAAACAAAAATTTCTGTAGGCGAGACACATGGACGCCCAGCGCAGCATTTCAGGACCCGAAAGGGGAGCCGCTATCCGAAGTTACGAAGTGAGAAATGTGCAAAGGGGAAGATCAAAACCCGTCGAAGAACCGAATAAACCTGGCGATGCATAGGCCGGCACACAAACATTTACAAAAGGAAACCAAAGGAAGCTGTTTGAAACTTTATTTAAACAGATAATATTGGTTTCCCCTAGTGGCAAGTTATTTAAGTTTTCCTTTACTTTGTCATTTGTTTGCACAAACAATGTGGCAGAATATGAGGCTTTGCTACTAGGGTTAAGATTGTCAGAAAAACATGGGATGAAAAAGCTCAAGGTGATTGGTGACTCTGAGTTGGTCATATCCCAGGTAAGATCCAAGTTTGCATCAAAAAATAAGAGACTCAAGTAGTATAGGAATGCCGTTTGGGATTCCATATAATAGTTTGATGCTTTTGGAATTAATTGGATGGAGAGAGGCCAAAATAGAGTGGAAAATTTGCTTACAAATATTGCACTTAGGCCTAATGATGTAATTTTTGTTGGTATCTCCAAGGTGGAGATATAGACAAGGCTGTCAATCCTTCACAACATACAAAACCAGCAAGTTTTTGATGATGATGAAGATATTATGAGGTTTTTGAAATGTGTAGATTAGTATGAAGGATAGGAGATTGATTTTGGTGTTTTTATTGAGATAGTGGATGGGAAGGATACAATTTTTGGCAATGAAGTTATTTAATTGAAGACCAACAAGATCCCTAAAGGTCTTGTGGCTTTAGAATGGGTCTTTGATGGCCCAAACAAGAGCAACACTAAGAAATCTTCCACACATCTAGAGGACCTAGAAGAGGTAAACTTAGGGACTGAGAGTGCCCTTGAGAAAGTTTATGTGCGCAAGAAAATGAAACCCAAAATAAAAGCAATGCTGATTGATTTGTTCAGAAAGTATAGGCATGTTTTTTCCCAATCTTATATTGATTTAAAGGCATACAAGGAGGAATTATTTTAGCATGAAATTCCTCTAAAAGCAGATACAAAGCCTTTTAGACAAAAGAAAAGGTCTATTAACCCCACCTTAGCACCAAAGATGCAGGAATAATTGTTAAAGCTAAGGGATGTTGGCATAATCAAGACTATCAAGCATTCATCTTGGGTGTCTAATCTAGTGCCAATGAGGAAGAATGGTTACATCAAGTTGTGTGTTGACTTTAGAAACCTTAATGTGTCATCGTTGAAAGATAACTATCTATTACCTAATATGGAGGTCATGTTGCAAATGGTGACTAGCTGTGAACTCTTATCAATGATGGCTGTGACTACATTTACAACTCCACGGGGTACCTATGTTTATGTGAGTATTCCTTTTGGCTTAACCAATGCAAGTGTAACATTTCAGAGGGCTATGGATGTAACATTCTATGATTCTATAGAATTATTCTTGGTAATCTACCAAGATGATTTGACTGCATACTCTAAGAAGGAAGAAGATCACTATATGCACTTGGAGAAGATCTTCATCAAGGATCTTGAGTATGTAATCTCACTTAACCCAAAGAAGTGTGCCTTTGGAGTCACTAAAGGAAAGTTATTGGGACACATTGTATCAAAGGAAGGAGTGAGAATTGACCCTAAGAGGGTAGCTACCATTGACAAAATTACATAGCCAAAGAATGTGAAAGGCATTCAATCATTATTTGGGTAGGTTAACTTTCTAAGAAGGTTTGTCACAAACTTTGGAGAAATCACCTGCCCCATATCAAAGATGTTGAAGAAGGTTGAAAAGGTGGAGTGGAGTGAAGATCCAAGCAAGGATTTTCAAAATATAAAGAAAGCAATCAAGGAGGCCCAAGTCTTAAGGATTCCTAATTTCTCCAAGCCATTGCAAATCTTCTCATTTGCATCTTTCCACACTATTGTTGTAATTTTATTGCAAAAGAATCAAGAAGGTTTTGAGCAACTGATTGCATTTTTTAGTAAGTCACTTCAAGTTGTGGATCTAAAGTATGAATTAATTGAAAAACAAGCCTATGCATTGGTCAAAGCTATCAATAATTTCAAAACCTATCTTGTAGAGGTTACTGTTATTGTATATGTCCCCAGTGCTGCTATTAAGGGCATCTTCACCCAACAAGAAGTAACAGGTAGGAGATGTAGATGGATAAATAGGATACAAGAATTCAACATAGATATCCAAATCACCAAGTTGGTAAGGGGCCAAAGCTTAGTCAAGCTAATGGCTGAAACAAATTTGGATGCCAACCAAATGAATTAGGAGGATTGTTTTGATATGTCAAATGTTTGTGATATGCAAGATTGTGATTGGTATAAAAACATTGTCCACTATCTATAAACAATGCAGTGCCCTGAGGGGCTAAAAAATAATGAAAAAAGGACTCTCAAACTATAGGTAATCAAATATGTAATCATCAATGGTGAATTGTGGTGGAGAAATCTAGATGGAATCATATTGAAATGTGAATTGATAATGCAAAAGCCTTAGAGCTTGTGACTGAGATTTACAATGGAGTGTGTGGAGGACATTATATGGCCAAGACCACCACTCACAAAGTCCTAAGGGTAGGTTTTTGGTGGCCAATAGTATTCAAGGATGCTCATAAGCTTGTGAGAACATGTGATGCATGTCAAAGGTTCTCTAGGAAGCTCAAATTCTCAGACAATTTTCCACTTAGGCATGTTTCAGTCCAAGCACCATTTCAACAGTGGGCTATTGATTTCATTGGAGAAATTTCAGACAAGTCTAGTGGAGGTCATTCTTGGATACTTTTTTCCACCAATTATTTTACTAAATGGGTGGAAGTAATTCCAACAAAAAGGGAAACAAGCAAGGTGGTCATTGACTTGTTGATGGATAACATACTAACCAGGTTTGAAGTGCTTGAAAAAATTGTTTCAGACAATGCAATGTGCTTCAGGTTTGAAGAATTTATAAATTTTTGCAATAAACATGGGATTCAAGCATCCTATTCTTCACCATATCACCCACAAGGCAATGGTCAAGCAAAATCAAGCAATAAAAGCTTGGTGAAGATTATTAAAAGGATCATTGAGAAGAACAAGAGCTTGGGATTCCAAGTCGAAGTTGGCTTTATGGGAAGATAGGGTAATAGTCAAGAAGGTAACTGGATATGCTCCATTTGACTTGGTTTATGGCATTGCAGTGAGGTTACCCCTGAACAATCTCGTGAAAATGTATAAATTTATCGAAGAGTACAATGAGGATGTATGTGATGATACACAACATAGAATTGATGCCTTGATGAAGGTGGATGAGATGAGGAGAGATGCTCAGAAAAGGAATGAAAAGTTGCAATTGTAGGTCAAAAACCTATATGACAAGACAACATCTCAAAGAAAGTTTGAAGTAGGAAACATGGTATTAATGTGGAATTCCAAATTTGAGGATAAGGGAAAACATGGAAAATTTGATGCATTGTGGTTGGGTCCTTATCTGATATCAAATACCCATGGTGAAGATTTCTACTTTTTACAAAATGTAGCTAGTGAACTTCTTGAATTTCTAGTACACGGACAATTCTTGAAGCCATACTTTTCTTAAGGTATGTTATTTTCCATGTATAATTATATTTTATGTAAATCTCTTGTTAATAGGTTTGGTTTGGGTTTGGTCTAGTCTGACTACCTTGTCTGGGTGGTTTCCTAGTTTTAGTTTTCTCTATATTGGTTTGCTCAACCTTGAGATTCTAAGACCTCGCTTTGTTTTGGAAGAACATATGTCCCCAACTAGAGCCACTAGTGGAACCCCTAAATTTTTTTTTGTTTCACTAGGTTTCAGGTCCATATTTGGCTTTTCATTGGTTTTGAGATGGTGTTTGATGCCTTAGGGTTTTGTTTTACTTATGTTCTAGGGATCCCTCATGCCTTAAACCCTTCAAAAAACCCTAAAATGTTGTAAAGCCTTGTGAACATTCTATTTGGTTGGTGACTTATGCTATTCCATTCCCAACTTCTGAAGTTACAACCTGAGTCATCAAAATCATTCACTTATCGACCACTATTGCCTAGTTTACCAGTCGCCACCTATTTGAATTATTTTAATCAAGTCAAATGTTAAGCGGGTCGAGAATCTTTTAAATATTTTCCATTTTATCCTAAGTCTTATTCCATGAAGCACCTAAGTCCTTTTACCTTTTAAACCTAATGAATGACCTCTCTTAACTCATCACTAAACACACATGTCATTTGAAATACTTAAGCCATGGCTAGGATGGCCCACTACTTTGTTTCCATTGGTTTCCCACTAGCTTGTGACAATAAAATAATCCTTTAAAATTCCTAGCAGGGCAGCAGGCAGGTGACACCTGTCTATACTCACGATGAGTCTGTAAGAGAGGGGGACCAACAATGTCAAGGCCCTAGGTCATGGAGAGCCGAGAGCGGAGGGCTGCCCTAACTTACCTCACTCTAAAGAGATGTTTTGGGAATAGGGATTGAGAATGATGAGGACTATAAGGTATCTCAATCACTCTATAGATCCAAACTTTAGTTTGGGCTAGGCAAGCAAGTTTTTGGAGTTGGTAACTGTGCTCAAAACAACTCTCTGTCCGAGGATGACAACGTAGTTTTGGGATGTCAACGTG